>JARFOC010035699.1:0-26479 GCA_031763485.1 Osmoderma eremita
TACTTGTTTATGTAAATAGCAGTCGAATATCTGGTACCCTTCTACACTGTTAACGTTGAAAATATCGGAGTTCTCGATTTTAGGTGGCCACGAGTGTACATTCCATATTTATTTAATAAAAACGAAAAATTAACATTACAATTTTCGGATAGTTTGTATTACGTTGAAGACCCGCCACCAACTATAGAACGAAAATAATATCAAACAGAAAACTATTTTTGCTCTATTCTACATTTTATAACCTCACATAAATGACAAGTTCAACGAAAAAGACTCCCTTTATAAAATGGAAAAAAATCTTACGTCTTTGTTAGATAATAATAAAGATTCTTAAAACATCAGACACACTGAGTAGCAGCGACGAGAATTATATTATTATTACAACTTATTAAGGCTAATTTATAATACACGCATGTATACCTATACTTACTGGACTAAACTAAACATACAAATGAGGTGATTTTCAGACATACACTGGTGTAATCTTGATTATTAAAAGCAAATAAACTTAAACTAAAACCAAATAAAACAGAACAAAATTAAGGAATTTATTATTGGAAAGTGAAATGTTAGAAAAATAGAATAAAGTAGGGGTTTGTCTTGGATGGCCATTAAAACACTTTTCTATGCGAAATCACCTGTCTCACAATAATATTGTTATCTAACTTCATATCTACTTTTATGTAACTTAGGTTGAAATTCAAATTTAAAAATGTTCGCAACCACAATCATTATGTAAATGAATACAAGGTTCTTTTTAATTTTTATTTGTATTTGTATCGTACTGCTTGTTGAATTTTGTTCATATATTTGGAGAATATATAAAAGAATTACTTTAGGTTTCCAGATCTGTCTACGGCACTGACGACAAAAGTAATCAAACAGCTGTTTGACAAGTAATTTTGATTTAGACCGGGTACTGTTGTTTCTAGAATTTTGTACATTTTTAACTTACGGATAAAGAGAAGAATTTTTGCTTTTGTGTTTTTGGTGGTTTAGATTAGAACGTCCATATTTATTAGCATTTACAAATATACAGTACACATTTTGAAATCAATTACCTCTATATTAAATGGTATTTTAATAACTTTTCTTGTTAAGATAAATTTATTGGATTGAGAGGTTCTTTGGATTTTAATATAATGAAGTTTTCTTTCTCTATTAATCCACTATTCTGTCCATTCATCAACAAACATAGTACCTGCTCCCATATTTTACTGCCACAAAACAACTGATAACGCCAGTTTACAAGGTTGTTATCCTTGAAATGAAAAGTATCTTGATTTTAAATTGAGGTGCCTATAGTTCTGGAATGATTTTAAAAAAATCACGCCACTTTTCACAAATATTTATTCTTTTCTGTTAAATAGCGTATATAAAATATAAGATAAAAATTAAAAATGTCTGGCTTAGAATAGTTACCTGATGACAATGATAATGATAATTTTTGCTCATGATTTAAAATGTTGGTGGAAACGCTCGCCGTTCTCGTCACACTTTCAAGATTTTCATAATTTTGTAACAAATCAAAAATCAATTGTTGATATTTTTCCTTTTTTTGTGTCCTAGAAAGTCGAGTTTTCAGACGTCCTATCCTCCAAGAAAAATATTTGAGGACCGACAAATATGTCTTAAGTTTATCATTAAGTTTAGCCTCGTGTAAAGCCTTGACTAAATTTTTCGTTAATTCTGGTTCTATGTGAGGGGTTGGCAAAATTACTTTCTTTGGGCTAATCAACAACTTACGCTTTATATCCATTTTACCAGGGAAGTATTCATTTCTTATCGGCTAACCTTTCTTTTTATAATGTTTTTCTTGATATCTTGAATCTTACAAACACAAGAAAAAACAGTAATACTTCGCATGGCCGCCTTGAAAACCCAAGAGAAAGCCAATCTCCTTTGGATCATTACAAATAATCCAATTGTGATCCTTGTATTTAATGAGTTAAATATTAATATTGGCATTGTTTTCTATGTTTCTTTGCCATGTACTAAATGACCCACTGCGATAGAAGACCGCGTTACCATCATGTCAACGGACTGCTTTGAGAATTGGATTCGAGAAATCAATAAACAAACACCATTCTTCTGTATTATATATTTACTGCATTTGTGGGACCCTTTACCCCTTTAAGTTTTAGTAATTCTCCATTTCAGATATGATTAGATGAGATGCACTCTGTCGCATGTACCAAACTAGGAGAATTGCTCCAAAATTGGAGTACTTTCTGTTTTAACCAGAAACAAATTTGTTGTTTGGCTAGTTATCACAGTAAGAAAATTCATTAGTTTTCTAGCAAATGATTGAAAAAATTCTACTTCTGGAGCGATAAATACTAACGTGCCACAAACGGCAGTCAGATCTAATGACGCCACAAAATGTAAAAGGAGAATAAAACGTAACCCTTAATTGGTACCTACCCTACTCGTGGTAGCTCCGGCCAGCTTAGTGGAGACGGCTGGGTTAAAGATTTGGCGCCACTTCTGTTAAAATTTGTTTTACCCCGAGATTCCGCGTACGAAAGAACCGGGAATGAATACCGTCAGGGTTAGAACTAATTATTTAGATATTTCTTTCAAAATTCATTAAATAAACTTAAAATAAACTTTGGTGTATAATCTGATATGTGTATTGATATTGAATATATATAAGTGAAGTGTAAAGACAAGAAAAGAAATACAAAGTTATGTTGGATTAAACTATTTAAAGCAATGACAGTTTCGACGGGGTGAAGCCCTTTGAAACCGTAAAACAAATAGATGGGTGATCACTCAACTTTACTCAATAATACAGTGCGGCTGAAGGCCAACCAAATTATTTAAATCCAAAAGTTAAGTAGTTTATCAGTAAGAAAACAAGATATATATTAAATCAAATTTATCTATAGATCGTACGCCAAATAAAACAATATATGGGTAAATCCGACCTGTTTATTGCCGAGTTCGTGCCTAAAATTCAGGTGAGCCGGTTTCCGGTAGAAGGCTGCGGACAACAGGAACCGAGGCCACTTCTCGGCTCGACAGACCGCGTCCAAGAAGCTGGTTTGAGTATGGATTTATCTCAAAATCCCACTATTTCAATTGACAAGTACATAAAATGTTATTGTAAACCCCAAAATCAAGGGGGTACAAATAAAAGCTCTAAAAATACATTCTGGTATTACCACGTGTCATCAACAAAAGAAAGAAAAAAGAAGGATTAGCAACTAATAGCTTGTTGGTGTGTGGCTTGGTGTGTGCTCTACGTGTTGAGTCTACTATTCCACAAAAATCTTGTCAACGTTCCCCAATCGAAAGTGATACTATCGTTGAATGTAATCCCTGTATTTCAGGGCGGATTTTCCATAAATATTTCCTCAATAATTAATTTCCAAAGCCAATTGCTCCGTAAAATTCAAGGTGTGACTTAAATCACTACGAGTCATAAAAAGAATCAAATGGACAACTAATGGCGCTAGCTACGCCTGACCCTAGATTTAATTGATTTATCGATTTCTGTGGCGATATCCGATAACCGATCGCTATCGACCGCCGCTAGATGGCCTTGGTACCCCCCACTCCGCACGGATAATTTATTTTAATTACCAAAATCACGTCGAATGAAATCGGCACGTCACAAAATGCTAACCTTTTTGTTAGAAGTGAGCAGTTTTCACGGTTGCCATCGGAAGCCAAGTAATTCTGCTGTATATTTCGATAGGTCCAAATCTCTAACTGTCATTTAATTCACCTGAGTTATCAAATGTGGTTCATCATCAGCAGCAGAATATTAATCTGAACTTGCATCACTTTGGAATTGTGATTCCATAACAGTTATTGAATTTTGAATGGCACAGCTGGGAGATATTGTAACTGGTAATTCGTTTCAGCATCATTATTCAACATGAACATATAATATTTTATGCTTGTTATTAACATATAAAAACCAAATGTTTTGCTAAGACAAAAGTAGCTGTCAGTTTCATAATTGGAGGATTCCCTCCAGATCATTGTCACACTAAAGTTTAAACAGCTATTTTCGCCTGCAATCTCCGTACGTAGATCTTCTACATCTTGTGGAACCCACTTTTTATCCCGGTGAGTAAAAAAATAATATATTGGAAAGTTGTTTTCAGTGATTCCGTTATGGGATATCCTTTCTTAGATGACATTGTTTCACTACAAACGTAACAGAAACAGTTGCACAGATGCACCTTACATATTCTAATTGACATCATAAAACCGAAAACCTATTTTATCATACTACAGAATAAAAAAGTATAATGTAGTAAAATAAAGAATAAAATAGTTTTTCTACTTAGTTACCATTACTAAATACAAATAAATACATTTTATTCAAAGAATAAAAAGAGTGAAGATTAAGTATTAAAGTAGTGAAATAGTTTTTTTTTCGAATATACCTTATCTTTTAGAAAATTACATCGCCGCTGATTTTTTAAAGTAATTTCAAGATAGTTTTTCATTTTTATTAGTGACTATGGAATTCTTACAAATGATGATTGTATCGAAGTGAATCTTAATATTTTAACTTTTCTATTGTAGACACTATAATAACTTTTAGGTTAGAATGTAAGAAGTAATTTAAAGGCGGGTTCTTTCATGACACTACAAAAGAGACCTTTATCTTGTCGGTAATTGTAGATTTAAGAATTTGTTTGTGTCGCTGGGCAAGTGTTATGGCAAGGAAAGGTATTGTAAAAGAAATTCCTAGAAGTCTATATGACTAATATTTTTTTGATTTGGCTATTTCATTGTTTACATTTAAAATTATGGAAATTGTGTCAGATGTCTATTTTATGCAAAAAAAATTGAATGTTGTAGGTAAAATATCTAATTAAATTCTTTCTTGATTTTGAATATTCTTGTTATAATGTATATCTTTACTTTGGTAATATAGATACTTATATGATTATTTATTCAGGGTCATGGTAGAATTAATTTTATAAAATTATTCCTCAGCATACCATTTCTTTCCTTACTGATTGTGAGTCATATTTGCGAGGTTTCTTGGCGCCAGAGTTTCACAGTGGCGTGTTTATATTTAAACGTGTACACTTATGTAGTATAAATACACAAGGATTTATTATTTTCCTTTTCGGGAGAACCTTATTTTTAGAAACAAACAATACCGTTTGGCTATTAAGAAGTTTAAATCAACTTTGATATATTTTTTTAAATACTAAATAGAATTTTGACTATGAGAAACGCTTTATTTATATACATACCTAAAATTAATTGGATTATTTCGGGATATTAGTTTACGTCTTTTTCGACTACGATAAAGACCAATGAAGATATTCTGGATTAATTATAGATGCCGAGTGCTGTGAGTGCTAAAAATAGCTGCTAGAATATCAGCTTTTAATAACCGTACCTGGCATTTTTAGATCAGTCGCTGTTAATTTTGTCAGGCGTATGTGAATAGGTAATCACCTTTTCATTTTCCAACTAAAAATAACTTTATTTTCGTGTTATTCCTTAAGAAAAATTACTTTGTCACCTCCAGTCTTTTATTGAATATTTTAAGTGACGAGACGAATGTATACTTCCATATCATTCTACGGGATTTGATCTGCGCATATTATTTTGTGCCAATCCTTGTATGCGTTGTGTTTGTTGACTGGCAAAAGTAGTCACTCATTTATTGCGAAATTCTATGTATGCAGATGTTGAATGAATCATTATTCAACCGTAACGTAATGTATGTAACTAACTGGTAGGTGACCTGACGTGTTCGGTTAAATTTAATAGTTACATCAACCTAACCTTTAAGTTTTAACAACTTTTAATCCTCCGTTTGAGCTTCTAATTTAATATGAGTTGTGGAAGGAGAATCACTTACATATCCGGTTTTGCGATATTATTTAACGTAGTTCGTTTCAAATCGAACAAAATGTTATATAAAATTGAATAGAATGCTTCTTTCTACATTCTATATAATTCTATATAATCTGTTTATTTTAAAACTTTATTAAATTTAATGATTACATTTCATTATTTTTAATTATAATAATAATATTTATTAATTACGTAGACACATGTGTGTATCATGTTAACAGGCAAACTAAAGAAAATTAAATTAGACTAACATGTGTTAAAACCAGAGAAGAAGCTGGATTTAGAAAAGACTAGGTAACTAGGATAACTAATTCCTAATAAAAATTTCCTAAGACGAAACTATGATCAAGTAACAACATTGTTGTATGGGTTAGTCATTTCTCAATGGAGTAGAAATTGTGTTGCACCTTTTTGTCACGCCAACGTAGACCCCTGTCGAGTCTCCCGTGGACCCCTGGGGGTCCACGTGGACCACTTTGGGAATCAATGATTTATACGAATCGATGTGTTTCCCGGTTACCCTGCCATCTTTTGCTCAATAAAACTTGCTTGTATGCTGATGACGAGCCTCACAAAGTTATGCCGTAATGGAATCGGGATTGGCTTTCAGTATAGTAAGCAGATATCTAAGGACATATTTTCTCGCAGACTTCTAAGAGCATATCATTTCGAAGAAAATTTTCCTGCGAAGTTTCGTACAGTGCTCCATCCATAATAAGCTCTCATTTTCCAACCATATGGCGGATACGGTTTCTTCTGCAATGAGGATGATGGGGTTTATTGTAAGAAATACCAGATCATTTGGAAATATTTATTCCTTAAAGAAGTCTAAGCTGGAATACGCTGCAATAATATGGTTCCCCTACTATGAAGGGCACATTAAAACAATTGAAAATGTGCAACGGCGGTTTTTTAAAGTACTTATGACTAAAGGAATTTGGTGTATACCCTGACAGAGGGTTTCCTCATGGTGTGTTGTTGGATACCTTCAACGTTACGTCACTCGAATTGAGGCGTACCAACTTGTGTCTGGCCTTTTTGCATAAATTACTGCATAATAAAATTGACTCACCGTTTTTGTTGGGTGATCTGGAGTTTCTTGTTCTGCGTCAGTACGTAGTATGTCAATTTGTTATACAAAATCTGCTCGCACAAACCTTATGGTTAAAGTTCTGTTAAGGTTCTGTTTTGCGATACCATAAACGATTTGCTGAAGGCGAAACTTGGCGCTAGACATACTATCTGAACTATATTCGTTACACAATTGTTTTTAATAGGTTTTTCTTTGGTTGTATATTTATTTAGCACTGGGTATGTTTCTTTTTTAAATTATATTAGGATTGGTTAAGGTTATACTTCGTTTAATTTGTTATTTACGTTGTCCTTAATTTGGTATTGTTATATTACTGTTGGGCAATAAACATTAAACATTAAACGTAAGTTATCTTGCACTAGGAATCCTCCGAATTTCACGCTTTTTTTTAATCGTCTGGCGGTCTACAAATTCGAATTGTCTAGTGTGGAAGATCATGAAGCTAGTTTTTTGCGTACTTAATGCGAGTTTGTTATCTGAGAATCATGCACATAGTTTCTTTAATGCATTGTTTGCTATACCTACAATATTGTCCTCCTTAGAGGTGGGTATTGAAATATTATCAGTATATGTCAGTATGTGTCATTCAGTAATGATATGATGTCATTTGCCTATATATTTTACAGAATAGTATCCAATATTTTTCTTGCGATACGCCATTTGGTACAGGCAAGAGATGAGACTGTGCAGAAACTTTTGACGATGCTAGTTATAAAAAGTCAATTTAACAGACCGCATGCTTCCTTTAAGAAATGCAATGAACCAGCGGATGTAAGGGCAACAGGCCGATATTTAGTAACATGCTTCGCGTCTCTCCCTTTGTAGATAGGAACAATGGCTGATACATTAAGAACTTCAGGAAGTGAAAGTGCCTATACAGTGAGTGTAAAAATTATGGAATTATGGAACATTCATATTTGGGTTAATCTTTATATTTTTATCAATTTTTATATACCTATTGTTTAGTACATTTTTCGCATAAAAATGCGTTCCTTCCCTCATCGCTGTCGAAGTAAGGAGGTCATGAATGTGTTTAAATGGTACCCTCATATGTTGTCTTCTGAATTCAGCTATATTCCACAATAGGGTCCTAGGGTAAGCTGTTTGTATCCTATGGGACCCTAAACTTCTAAAATGACAATTGATATAGAAGAAAGAAATCAACTCACAAATTTACCAACTATTCTTCAAAGTAGATGTTCGAACTGCTATCCATAAACTACTTGATAAAAATAAAGATGGTTACATAATTCTTACAGTTGATTGTGTCTAGTGGTCTGCCTAATTTGTCGGCATTCCAAAGGTATGCGCTCTTGTAATTCTTCTAGAGTCCTAGGTTACTATCCAGTAGTCACGAGTATATATCCATATACTCGTGACTTTAGATACTCCCAAAGAAAAATAATAATGGGGTTAGATCGGGTGATAGCGCCGGCCATTCGACAGTGCCACGTCTACCTATCCAGGTATCCAGCGATTAGGAAGTATTTCATGCCTATACTTCCTGATAGGTCGAGCATAAATCGGTGGAACACCGTTTTGCTGATACCAGAGAGGCGCATTAGGAACACCAAATTCTTCATTTGGAATTAACACAGAATGGCAAAGTGAATGGTCGTATAAGATTGTCACGAAGAAACTGTGGATACATCTCATCGTTCAATGATCCATCGCAGAAATATAGTCCCAAAATATGCTAAATATGAGAAAACCCACCCATACATTCAATGTTTGTGAACGTTGGGTATGGCACTTTTGCATCCAATCCACTTTCGATCCGGTATCTACAATTACAAGTACTAAGCATATAGTGAAAAATTCTTCGCTTAAGAGAATAAATCCGGTTGGTTTGCTAATGCTTCAAGCATACTTTAGCAAAAGTGAAATCTCCGCCCGCAGTCATCATCGTTGAGTTCCTGTACTTGGAAGATTTTATAGGAATGAAACTTTTCTTGCTTAAAAATATTAAAAATCGTTCGCTGACAAATATTGGTATATTCTGCAATTCGACGACTTTGTGTGGATTATTCCGTACCTCTACTAGCACATCCAACTATGCGTTTTCATGGACTCTACTATTACCTTCACGGACATGTCCGCTTTCTTCAAATTTCGTCAAAATTTTGCTGACACATGACTGCGTTATTGGATTGTCGTCTGGATATTTAGCATTCAACGGCTTCACAACTTCGCGCTGCCATCTGATTTTGGCATCATCAAAATTTGGATTCTTTGTTTCGCACACAAATGCCGAACCGTTTTGAGTAGAACACTACACGAACTCACGAAACGGAAATGTGGATAAATTGTCTTCATGATATTTCTACACTTATAGCCTTTTTGGTGCGTGTAAAAACTTACTATCGGATTTGTATTGATGTTTTACCAGGTTAAGCCCAAGTTTTTATTCCATAATTTTTCTCTTTATATTTATTAATTGCTTTTTTATAATGAAAACTACATTTTTATTTTATTTATTTTTAGTAAAAGCCAAGAAAAAACAAAAGCTTTATTTACAGAAATATAACATTTTTAAACATAAACAAAAATTCTGTCTCTAAAAAGTATTCATACTCATTGTATTTTAACTGTTTACTAAGTAAATATTGGGCATCTAATATTTGGTTAGACATCAAAATTGCTTTAAGACGTCATGGCATGCTTTGCACCAATGGTTTAGTAACACTTATCCCATATCTCCTGTATGTTATTCTTCAGGTTTTCGTTATTTTGTATATCGAACTTTTGCTTTTAATTTCAGCCCACAAGTGTTCTATGTGATTAGTGTGTTGGGGTGGTGTTGCTAAATAGTGGGGGGTGTTACAAGCGATCCACTGCTTAACAATATATGCCGAACGTTTCGAATAATTGTCTTGTTGGAGATAAAAGTTGTCTTGAAAACCTAATTTGTTCAAGATGATTTTCTTTTAAGATATTCAGATACTTAAAATTATCTATTATTCCGTCTATAAAAAACTAAATTACCCACTCCACCAGCCGCCATGCAGCCCCACACCATTTCGAGCCGCCTCCGTGCGTTAAGTGTCGCTCTCCGGTTTTTTAAGTGAAACTCTCTATTTCGTTGTCGCCACACATTACCATATTGAATTTGCTCTCATCCGAGAATGTTCCCAAAAAGTTTCGTTCCTGTTTAAACACCCCCTAGCAAAATTTAACCGTTTCTGTCGGTTCTTCTTATTAACCTGTGATTTCTTAACGTTCGTCTACATGTTTCTGCATTAAAGTGTTTAACATAGTTACTACTAATCATTTGCCTCAACTTTGGAGCACTGAGATGTGGGTCTTTTTTAACTTCACGAACTAATGCGTTTTCTTCTCTGGGTGTTAAAATTTACGGTCGTCCAATCTGAGGTTTATTAACGGCAATATTTTGAGTTCTGTATTTTAAATAATTGATTGCATAGTAGCTTTAGATCGGTTAATTAAGTTAGCTATTTCCATGTAAGATTTTCCCTCTGCCATTTTATCACTAATTCATGTTCATGAACACTTGTTTCCTTATTTTCTCGCCCCATTGTCGGACTTATCACGAATAAGGCTACCAAATCACTGAGATTTCCTCACAAACCACATACATACATAATAGTTTGAGTTGGGGTCTTCCTCGAGTTAAGTCGCATGAAATGGAATATAGATGACGTATGAATACTTTTGTGAGTAACTGTAGGTCAAGATGCACTGCTGGTATCATGATTTTACTCTTTAGTCCGTGTAAAAGTTAATACCAACCAACAGCGTTAAAATTGCATGGACATGTTTAACAAAAATTTAATCAAATAATTTTCCACGAACACCCATTTTTGTACTTTTGACGTAATTTAGGTAATAACCGGAAACACTGACGAATTAAATTTTGCGGTCTTAAAAACAACATTTTTAGCGTCTGGACTTGCGTTTTAATTCCGACACTAAAAATGCTGTTCTACACCTAATTTCTGCACATCATTACATACTAAAGAGCTCGGATTCCTTCGTTGCTTTTCACACCTGTTACAATCGACATCGGTCTCCCTACACATTTGATTCAATGGATTCTTCACCATTATATACAGTCGGTAAAAAAATATTTGCACACCCTTGGATTTTAAATAATATAAACCATAGTGAATAATTTTCAAAATTATGTCAGTTTATTTGTTATTGATAATGTGAATACTTGGTATTAATAAATATTTAAATGAATCAATTTGCTAAACAAAATTAAAAAGAAAGTGTAAATTGCAGGTCAAAAAAATATTTGCACAACACCTGCTAGACATGATATTGCTCGTGTTGCAGGTCGAAACACGTTGTAGTATTGTGATGTGCACAGGAATAGGCCCAGGAATAGGGGAGTCACCCTTCAGTAGTACTTTATCCGTTATAAGTACCGTTTGTATCGCTATGTCTCCCAAAACAAGCGAGTTATTCAGCAGCGTGCGCGACCAAATTTTGTTACGTTCACAAAAACCAAAGTTACAGAATGATATATAATAAAAAGGTATGAGGAAAGTGGTTCGACTGCACTACTAACTGCAAGAGTACGCAGACAAATTGTAAAAGAAGTTGTGAAAAATCCATTTTTAAGTGCTCAAAGTCAAGCCGACAACATCCCTACCACGGTGCACAAATCTGTAAGTACACAAGCAGTGCGAAAATTTCTGCACAAATATATGGAAGATCTCCCAGACAAAAAAAAAACCCTATATAAACGAAGTAGATCGTCAGAAGCGCTTGGACTTTGCCAGACGATATGTCCACGAATCTATTGATTGATCTCTGATGAATTTAAGTTTAATATTTTTGGTTCTGATGAAAAAAAATTGTATGGCGGAAACTGAACATAGAATTGAATGCCAAAAATGTACAAGTTTCTGTCAAACACGGTGGTCGGAACGTTATGCTGTGGGCATGTATGACTCATGTAGGTGTGGGCAACTTAGCATTTCTTGAAGATAGAATGAATGCTATAAACTATATTGCCGTGTTGCGTGAAAACTGCTTCGCTCTTACCTAAGTCATAGACGGTGTTATGTAGCCTACCACGGATATGTTTCTGAAACTTTGTTCTGTCTACCGGTGTTCCTCAGGCCTCAAGCCTTGAACCTCTACTATTCGTATTATTTATTAACGACTTAATATTGACTGTTGATTGTCCGATCCTTGCGTACGCGGATGATATTAAGATCTATTCGGAGACTACCTGTCTCACCGACGAAGAGGTACTACAAAGAAACCTAGATATACTCCATAAATGGTGTGACGACAATCAGCTACAGCTGAATATCAAAAAATGCTGTGTAGTCACATACTCACGTTCGTTACGAGTCTTTTCCACATCATATCACATTAACGGCAATAAGCTAATATCAGCATCTGAGAAGACCTTGGAGTATTACTCGATTCCAGTCTTAGTTTCAAATCACATATACAAAGAGTTTCTTCTGATGCCCATAAATCTCTTGGGTTCATCATGCGAATATCTACATATTTCAGGAATACTGCCGTACTCAAGACTCTCTACTTTGCTTATGTTTTGAGCAAATTAGAATATGCTTGTCTTATTTGGTATCCCTTATATGCATCGGATTTACTACCACCTGATCGTATTCACCACAGATTTTTGAAATTCCTCTCCCAAACTGGATGGTACTTACCCAGAATTGGGCATCCCACAAGCCGAACTTGGGTCGAGACATTGTATCTGCCGGAAATTTTTGAACAATCTTCTGGTAAACTATATCGACTGCTCCTTCCTGCTTGAGCGTATGTCGTTCATTGTGCCAAGGTTAAGTGCGAGATATGACTACACATTTATAGTTCCGTTTATGAATCCGATTGAGAATTTGTGTCATATTTTAGACACGCACATTCGGAAACACAAAATTGAGAATAAAACGGGCCGGAAAAATATTATCGCCCAAGAATGGACACGAATCTCTGTTACTATTACGAATAAGTTAGTAGAATCTATGCCTAGAAGATTGCAGGTCGTTATCGATTTGAATGGTCTACATACTAAATATTAAGGATCTCTTTGTCTACATTAGCAGTTTGTTTTCATAGATGTAATCAATTGTGCAAATACTTTTTTGATTATAAATTTTTTAGTTTTCTTAGTTTATAAAATGTTTATTAATTGGTGCTCTTTTGTACGACTATATATTAATTTTATTATTAATAAAGAATATTTTGACAAGTTTGGGAATAGTATATTAAAAAACTAGTTTCATAATGACGTTTGAAAGTATGAATTCAAGGCTAAGAAACGAGAAAAATCGGCATCACTATGGTCAATTTATTCGATGTTAAGATCGTGTTTAAATATACATAGAA
Organism: Osmoderma eremita; assembly: GCA_031763485.1. Lineage (NCBI taxonomy): Eukaryota > Metazoa > Arthropoda > Insecta > Coleoptera > Scarabaeidae > Osmoderma > Osmoderma eremita. The sequence goes on from JARFOC010035699.1 coordinate 13,271, forward strand.
ATGTGGACGTAGCAAAAAAATCAAAAATTTTAGAAGAGGAAGACGTTCATAAATTTTTAAGAGAAGCGGATGATAAAATATGTGTAGCTATGAAAGTGAGAGTTAATTTTATTCTATCAACTTTTGTAAATAGCTTATATCCTAGGTTATTTTGATAGTGGGATACAATAGAGCCTGCAGACGAGAGGAATTAGTTAATATATGTGTGGAAGACCTTCAATATAAATCCGATTCCATTATAGTCAGTGTACCTAATACAGAAAACGATGTTGCCAGAATGTTTGCAGTAACTGATGTAAACTGCATCGAACTAATAAAAAAATATATAACGATCTTCGGCCTAAAACGGTTACCTACAAACGCTTTCTTCTAACTTATCGTCATGGCTATTTAATTAATAGCCCTACTGGTATTAACACTATGGGAAATAAGTATTTCTAAAGAAATTGCCAGTTTTCTTCGTTTACCGGATCCTCATCTTTATACAGGACATTGTTTTAGAAGCTCCAGTGCTACACATATAGCAAACAATGGAGGTGATATTTTGACCATAAAACGATTAGGTAGTTGGAAAAGCTCGGCTGTTGCTGAAAGCTACGTTGCCTCTTCCATAAAAAATAAGATTGATGTCGGAAATATGTTTGCACAGAAAAAGAACGTTAATCTGTCTGGATTTCCTGGGAATGGTTGACAGTTTGAGTGTGACTTTTACCCGAAAAGAAACTATATCAGTATTACAGAGAATGATAATGTTCGACAGAATGTCTCTTCTGCAAATGGTATTACTATCAATTCAAATGTAAATATAAATGTATATAATAATTGCACATTTCCAAAGATTAATTAAAATATCAAATCTAAGAGTGTTACTTTCTCTCTGTAATAAACTATTTACTATTGTATTGCAAATAGGTACATCTAACTACAATAAATTTTGTTAATTTAGCTACAACCTTAAAATGTCACATTGACATCTCCATTTGTCGCAATGTCACAAACTTAAAATAAATCGGCTAAATGTCCCATTTCTAATACGCAATTAGTGCTGTAATAGGCCTTATTACAGCACTAGTGAAATAAAAGGTATGGTTACAGTACTAATTGCAAAAAATTGCTTTTTGTAATTTTATTAAGTTATTGAAGAGATTAGAGGTGTGCAAGTGCTTTTTTTACCCGCTGTACATATTTTAACGTGCGACAATGATAAGTACCTACAATTTACAATAAATGTTATCGCATATCTTAAATATATATCCTAAAAAAAAAAAAAGATAACGCCGAAAGAAGTAAACCATGCTGAAATGTTCCGTCTGTTCCTCCTCAGTGGGTATTTAATTTAATTGACGAATACCTGCTGGGACGAAGTCCGTCTGCGAAATATCGGCGCGCACGCTCCTTGCCACCGTCTTACCTCATTCATTCTGTTTTCCGCACTCTCAGAAAACTCCAGCACGCTTAATTACATACTTTTCGCGCGCCGTCTGTGTCGCTCCCGTCGTCGACCGCCAAATTTCAAACATCAAAACAATAACCACGCACGCGACATAACAGTGACCCGCTTCGGCATCGCCGGCAGGAAAATAGCCCCGTCCGCGTTAGCGCCGATCGCTTGACAAGCCGTACGCACAACCGGTCCATAGATCATAGCGATGCTGATAACAGCACTCAACGATCAGATAACTAGAACGACAATATTTACCGAATTAAGTTCGCAATCATCAGTATCGTAAAAGCGATGACGATACGGGGAAATAATTACGGAACGGCCGGACTCAACGTTGTAAACTTTGCTTCGTGTATATAGACATAACCATGGCCATCGTTAGTCGTTGTGTTTTCACTGTGCTTTATCTATTTCCTATGCGATAAGGTGCTAGAATTTCTTTTCTACATTTACAACAATCCGTTCAGTGAGTTCCTCGTAAATGCGGTTCCAGTGACTAAACACCGTGTGCTGCTAGTGTTCCCTTTGAATAGTAATAACGAGGCATTTTCCCAGGAAATATGGTAACGGAATCCAAGCAGCAAGACTCTTACCCTTGGCCAGGTTTAAAACTCGCCTGCGTTCGTATTTTACAACTTTATTGCAAGGTTTTCGACCAGCCAGACTTGCTGCACATAGCAAGGTATTTCATGTATGTATATATAGTTATTTCCGCTTCTGTTTCTTTTTTTCATCCGTTGATTCGTGTATTCTTCGTATTTGTTTTGAGACGCGCACGACCTTGCCGACGAGTTTTTATTATTATTTTGAAGCGACACTCCGATTCTCTACAGTGACAAGCTACCTACTAAGAATCATACATTTTTATATGGGTATATACATATATGGCAATGCATATGTCTACACAAACAATGTCTCGGCTTGTGCATGTAAATGTGGCAATTCAATTATTACCCATGAGTTCTAGTGGATTTTAACGCCGTGTCAGACGTGTATCGAATGTGCGTGTTAGGATAATACGTCTTGCATACTTTTCTTGTGTATAAAACTCTCATAACATTCAGATTCCTTTCAGGAATCACGCATTATCAATTCTATTATTATCTTTTCTGTGAATACGATAAAATATCAATTGTAGTTTAGTTATTTTGTGCGATTAAGTAAATTACAAATTGCTATGTTGTATGTATGTAAATAACGTAGTTACAAGCGATTCATTCAGTCAGCTGTTTTTGATTACAAACACAATTGCGGACAGTACCAAGGGCAAACCTAATTGCCGATATGCTTTTAACTATAGGGATCCGCATTGTCAATATTTTAAAGGGATTTGAATGGGGTCTTATCAACTGATGTTAAACTAAAATAAAATTGGAAGATAATTTATCGTAGGATATACCGGTACGAGAGGATATACCCGTGAATTATGACAGAATGCCAAAAGCCAAAAAGTTATGGTTTCTAGAAATAATGAAAGTACTTTTAAAACTTTCTTGATTGAACACATTTTTGAAAATAATAAAATGTTAATATTTGGTATGCCTTGTTTATTTATTTGGTTACTTTATTTTGAAGTTTTATTTTATTATATTATTCTAGATCGGTATACATATATTTTCTTAAAGCATATGCGGGAATAGAGCGAATAGAAACCAATAAACCTTCTACTCACTTCCACTTATTGTTAGTACTAGCAGGAAATCACAAATATATATTATAAAATTTCCCATATCTTTAAAAAAGAATTGACAAATTCATATTGTACAGTTGGTAGTGTGACGTCATATATCACGTGCATCGATATTTATCCTGCCGCTGCTTTATAAAGAAATTTTATGAAAAGATGAAAATGTTAAATAATCCTATTACCGTTCAACTGGGAATTTATCTATTTTTAAGGATATTCGAATTCCCACAATCTTAAGGAATGAAATCGTTCTTTGGAAACTAAGGAAATTTTGAAGTTAATATTGAAATGATTCAAATATTTACTTGAACATATTGTATTTCAAATATTGGCAACAGTTTTCATTGGTTTCAAAAATATTTCTACATTTATAAAAACTGAATTGTGCTATAAATGTCTTCAGTCATAGCTTACATCCATTTAAATTATTATTACAATTTGATAGTAAAATCCACAGTTCATAAACTGATTTCTCAAAACTTTTATGCCTTCAGATAAATTAGTACATTTATTTCTTGAATGATTTAATCTTCCCTAACTTTAATAAATAGTTTTGATTATAACTAGGTTTTACTATGATTAGTTGTTCATCTTTTATTGTTTCTTATTGGAATGGGGAAACGCCTGAGTTGCGTTTATATACTTCCTTAGTCCATTATTTACAAGCTTAGGTAATCGAAACGTTTGCAATTACCGTAGGTACGTTTTTTTTGTTTAGAGAAAGTGTACACATGCCTTATAAGAATGTGCAATGTTGGAATGAGATATTATATGTCCCCTACAGTCTCACTACTTGTATATATACAGGGTGACGCATTAGTGTGGCAAAACTCGATATATCCGTTATCATATAAGATATCAAAAAAAGTTATTTACGAAAATTGTAGCCAGTAATAATAATAATGTGCTTTATCGTCATGAAAAATTACATAATTTTGTGGACAAAGCTAAGTAAAATTACAACTAAAAATAGGTACAACAAACAAACAAGTAGGTACATAGTGTTGACACACGACGTTGTCAAGTAGGAGAGAAAAAACTTAAATTTAAAAATTTTACCCTCCTCCGAAAAAGTCGTCTTAAACGTAACATTTTAAAATTATTTTCATATATACCGGACGTTTCATATCACCAGGGTGAACCAGACATACGTTTTCTTAAATGGAACATCCTGTATATTATTTCGGATTTAGGTTAAGCTCGTGCCTCACACCTCCAATATACAATTTCATTGAATTATACAGCGTGTTTCATTCGTTATGCTCTATTTTATATGCAATCACAAGGTCTTGTATACTGCAAACAACACAGTTTGAAATTTTTCTTTTACAAACACAAATGTTTGCTCTTGATCTACTTTTATAGCAAAGTGACATTTTTATAAAAAGACTTTAAAATATCAGAAATTAATGACTTTAGGTATAAACAGTGCTTAATAAAAATGAAAGTAACTAAACTATCCTTTCTTGTTATAATATAAAATACAGGGTGATCCATTAAGTGTAGTTGAGTTTTGGCTCGCCCGGTATTCAGTTTTGACAATTTTGAAAAAAAAGGTCACTTTGTTATAAAAGTGGGCCAATATAAAAACCTATGCTTGTAAAAGAGAAATTTCAGACTGTGTCATTTGCAGTATACAAGACCTCGAAATCACAGTAATTTGCATAACCATAACTTCTGAAACACGCTGTATAATGCAATGAAATTGTATACTGGGGTGTGAGGTATGAGCTTAATCCAAACCTGAAATAATATATAGGGTGTTCCGTTTAAGAAAACGTATGTTTGGTTTGCACTGATGAGATGAAACATCCATCTCTATGAAAATAATTTTAGAATGCTGGTGTTCGGTTGCACGGACATCCGTGATTAAATTTGTTAACTTGAGTTAGCAAACCCTATGTTAACAGTTAATCTGCGTTAAACTTCATGGTAGTTGCACCATCAAAAATTTTACATGGATTACTTAAATTGCGATATATTGATGACGTCCTTAAAGTTTGTGACGTTTTATTCTTGGATTGGTTGTGGAGCGTGTGGACTTCGGTAGCACGCGTTTGTAAAATAGCGGTTTGAAGTGTGCATCTTGTAAAATCGGGAAAAAATTGGAAAAATGTGGCAGGTCCAGTAATTTTACCGTAACAGATAAGGAATTGCTTATTACAATTGTGAGTGAAAATTTCGCTAGTATTGAAATACAAGAAAAACTTGTGGCACACCAATCAAACAAGAAAATAAAGCAATTATGCAGCTGCAAATATCCAGCATTTCTAGCGCTGCTATTTTGGAAAATCTGAGTCATCATAATATTCCATAGGATTATTTTTTTTTACCATAAATTTTCAGTCTAGGTAGCACTTTTATTAACTCCATTAATTCTTCGTCTAAAGACAAAAATATCTCATTATTTTCGCTAGTCTCACTATCACTCGACATATTTTTGTATTTTAGCAAGAAAGAACAAATGCTATTTCTTAGCAGCAACTCTATTGATAGATCGAAGTTAACACAGACTTTAATCGAGGTCTGTACTCGAATAAGCTAAACGCAGTTAGGTAATTCGTCGTTAGATCTAATCAGGGTTGGTGCCACGAAAATTTACCTAATCGAGGCTTTACTAATAGAAGTTAGGTAACACTGCGCTAACAGAGGTCGGTGCAACCTGACAGAAGTTTAAGACTGTCTACAATTTTCGCAAATAACTTTTTTTTATAACTTATATGATACCGGATATATCGGGTTTTGCCACATTGATGCGTCACCCTGTATCACGAGTGCGTTAGGATCATTGCTTCGAATTTAAAAGATAAGCTTTATATTTACCGTTTTTATCTGAATTACATAAATTGTAAGTAGACATCAAACTAATCATCCAAGAAATTCGAAAAGAGTACAAATCGTACAATTCTTAAACTTTTAAACATCAATCAATCAATAATTATTTTACCTAAACAAATAGGTACTATTTTGGTATAATGTCACACTTTTATATTCATTAAAATTACTTGCACATAACTTAGAGGTACTATCAATATAGTCATCAACTTTTCCCAGTATTTCTGCTTCTTAGTAAATATTCGAATAATCGAATATTCGACTTGATAATGGGAATCCACGTATTCCCGAAACACGTGTCGTCTCGAATTAATTAATACTTTGTGCGGGAGGAGTAATCCGAACAGTGTGTTTATTTCTGCTTCTTGACAAATTACAATGCTGTTAATATTAATACAAACCGGCTGAAGCATAAAACTATAAGCTATCTTGCTTTTGTATCTATTCTAGCATTTTCTGAATGTTGGACTGGAATGTGCTTTGAAAATGTATGTTATGTATGTGTAAATTAGAAAGAGCTACGGCTGTTGTATATTAATAAATAACAAGGAAATGTTGATGTATCATTTTAGTACAGATGGCTGAAGTGTTAAGTCATTTAATGAGCTGTGCTCAAATGTATTTAGTTTATCCTCTGTTTTAACATAAAATTTTAAATATATTCTTGTTTATATGTTCAATCAATATTTATTATTAAATTTTTTTAAAGGTAAAAATTGCAAGGACTGTGGCGCAGTACGATATGCACACTGTATCGGATTACTCCTCCCGCATAATATATCGATTAATTCATGTTTCGGAAAACGATGGCGACGGGTCTCCACGTATTCCCGAAACACGTGTCTCGAAATTAATCAATACATTGTGCGAGAGGAGTAATCCCATACAGTGTGATTTTTTTGTTTGAATTTCATGTTAATGAAGTATTCTCTCGTGTTTCTAATTATTATATCATTATATGTTACTTACATACTTTCCACGATCAATAAAAACAATTTTATAAGCGCATCTTATTCATGAAATCATCATACATGAATATGAGAAAATTAAAAAAATCGAAATCACTTTAACACAATTCATAGAATGGCAAATTGTAATTAATTTACATATAACAAGTAATGGATCTCAGTGCAGTAAGTTTGTAAAATAGTATTTTATTATTTTATGTCCTTTTTACCATGATTGTTTGGATAAACATGACAATATGCTAAAAGAAATGTTTGAAGTGTCCAGATATAAGACTTAATAAGCTTAAAAGAGATACCCGCGAAGCTTCATTGATCATATTGTTTATTTTGAAATTATCTCATCGCAAACGTACCAGTAATTTCTCCTCTCTAGCGGTAATATATGTATGTGTGTATGCATATCTTTGGCGAAATTCCACATAAAAATCCCATAATAATTTAAAGTAAATTTAACCAATTTTGTTAAATATGAACATTATGACGTGTACTAAAATTTCATCGCTTATGTGTATTGTTATTGTTGTTACAATATTAAAAAAATATTCTATACAAACTTACTCAATAAATTCACCGATATACATATAATTTAGCCAAGCAGTCTGTTAAAGTTAATTAAGTTTTAAACCGGTAATTATTTTAGTAACATTGTATTTTGTAGTGTAATCTTAATTTACGTTCTAATTCCTAATTGTAACGCTTTAGCGTAAGCGGCATCTTTCACAAATTTTATGCATTTTACTAGAACTGGAAAATAGGTACTGATTTTAACCTGCAACGCAAAAGCGATCATATTAATTGACACAAAACACACGACGTCTAAGTACGAATTTAAAATGTCAATTATGACACATTATTTGGTGAAATTCACTATAGATCCTCTTAACCTCCGAATGCAGTACAGAGCCTATGAGAATGCGACACAAGGTCGCCAAATCGTCGAATCACCTGTACATTATTACTTCCGGTTCTCTTATTTGGGTTTCTGACAGTTAAAATTCATATTTTGAGGGAAACAGTAAAATATAAAAAATATAATTTTTTTATCTAAGAATCAGTGAAAAAGCCCATAATTTTGTTCATTATTACTCAGCATTAACATAATTTACATTTCGAACATTTATTTAGGGTATCATACAATTTATTAAATTTAAAGTAAAATATATAATCCTTTAACAAATAATACTTTCCACTTCTGTAACAAAAATAGCTGGAATCATACAAAGGAATAGCAATTACACACACATACGTCTTGTTTCAACTTTTAGTCAGTCGATGAACTAGTTTGATCTTCAGATGATGACGAATTTGTTACATGTATAATAAATTCTTCAATGTCATCTTGCAAATTATCCACTGTCCACATTTCCTTTTCAATATAGTTTACATGTTTGATATAATTTAGCTAATTATCAACTGTTACAGTGCTATATGCTCTTCGAATTCATTCCTCCATATCTTTGACCTTAAATCTGGTATTATTCATTTTTATACAGTTTTTAACTTGTGCCCATACCATTTCAATGGGATTTAACTCGCAGTGGTAAGGTGGTAATGGAAGAACTTCATGACTTTTTTCATTTGCAAGTTCGTTAATCCTGCTTTTATCATACTGCGGTTTAATTTGTGACACGCAAAACCGCAAGTCCCCTATTAGGATATCGTCAGTGGTTGGTATTTGTTTGTCACGGAGCCAACCAATGATATTGTTTTTTCTCCATGCTGGCGTTGGGATTTTTTCTAATTTTTTGCAGTGATAGGAAGCATTATCAAGAACAATCACTAACTTCTGCGGTATATTTGGAAGCAATTTCTTAATAAACCAAACCTCGTATGTGTCTGAATCCATCTCATGATGAACATCAGCAGTGTGTTTCTTCCAGAAAAATGTATATTCAGCACCATGAACTAATGTAAGACGAGGTCCAAGTCCGGTTGGGGATTTCAAACCAGTACTTAATCCTTGGATAAAAGCTTGTCGACTATTTTGAATTGTGGTGTCTGTCCAAGTTTTATTTACTGCATGCCCTGTATTCACCCATGATTCATCAGTATATATTATAGTTCGACCTGAAATAAGTGCCTCCACCGAATAATGTCGCTTTGCTTGGTTCTTGAACGGCAGCACTCACATTCATAGTTTTATAGACATTTGCAATCATATACTTCTCCTTCAGGCTAAATTTTTCTCCCTTATACCGTTTTCGCCCTACAGGCTCCATTTTAATGCAGTGAAAACTGTAATTAAATGTATGAGTTATAGAATTTCAGAAAAAAAACAAGAAAAATATCCGCATTACCCGTGCACGATCGAAAAAGATGGAAACGTTCTGAAAAGATATATCAACAAATTAACGTGAAATTTAACTAAAAATATTTTGAAACTACGACGATAACGATTTACAGCAGTTGACGCTAACAGGCAGATAGATGGTACTTTGCCGACACCGTTGCAACATAGCAATAGTGAAGATAGCGCTAATGAGCGCTTACTAAGAATAGTGAGAGATAAAAGTGGCTATTATATCCCATACTGCATACGGAGGTTGAGACGATCTATAGGAATAAGTTGCTAACTTCGAGTATAAAAATGGATGCAAATTTGATATACGCGCTGTGGAAAGTGGTGTAGAATCAGGACAATCAACCTTGCTCTCATGAGGTTTGTTTATTTGTCTTACTCCAGCTGCACTGAGTAAAGAGAGCAATATTGATGCGTTTGTTTGTCCCAGATCGCTATTATTATTATGTTTTTTTGGTTAGGATGATCAAAACAATTCAAATACGTTTGGATAACATAACCTAAAAAGTATAGGTCTGAAGATAAATCCATGTTAAGCACATAGAGCGGGTATTTTTCAATATGCGTTATGGTGCGTTGGTTAGATTGGTTGTTAAGTTGTTTATTTGTCACAAAAATACTGCTACTCTAAGTTACTCTCATTACTCCACTGGGTTCAAACTCTAAATACCCCGAACTTTTAGAGTACGGCAAATAATCAAACCTATGGTGTAGCCACTTGGCTTCTTAGGCATATATTCTATAGTAGCAACTTCGGCTAGGGTAATTGCATTGGTAACTACATGGTTCTTCTGGTAACTCCGTGATGTAATGCATGAAATTCTTCCAATTCCCTCTGTTGTGTTGTGTAATGTAATGTGTGATGTTTTTATGTTAGTTTACAATATAAAAAATATTCTTTGATATAGTAACATTTCTTATACCAATCAATTGTCCCTGGCTGAGCTCATATGTATCACTATTATTTCCTACAGAACAGAGTTCGCCTTTATCGACTGAACCTCGGATATTAATAGAAATGCTAATATTAATTAAAGTAACAATCGTATAGGTGGCCACCCTATGCGCATTCAATTGACCATGATGATAGTGTCAGCGTCCGTAGAATACAAATCAAATACGTTAACAACGAATTTTGAAATCAATGCATGATTCTATGAAAGATCATAGCAATATATAGTATAGAAGTTTATAGTGTAGTGTAGTATTTTGATAATAAAGAGTACAAATCTAGGATTTGGTTTTTTTTTTCGGAAACATTTTCTATATGTACAATCATGCGCAATAAATCTTCAAGGGGTAATTTCACTTTCTCAATTCGAAGGAAAAATTGTTAAATACAACTTGTTTCGTTTTCGAAACTTAACACCATAACTGGTTCTACGTAATTATCTAGGCTAGTGTACTTAAAAGATTATTAAAATAGTTCTAATTACTATACGACTACATAATAAATGCCTTATACTGATTTCAGTCTTGCTGTTGGACGTATTTGGTGAGTACGTGACGATAGTCCGGCATCAAGGAATGCAAATTTATAGAACGTACTCAATTAAAATGGTGGAAGTACGACGTATGAACGCATACACGCAATGGGACGAAAAACCACTGATTAACAATCTGATTAAATAGATTATCCCTTTACGTTAAGCAAACACATATATTTTTCGCATAAAAGATAATCAACCGCTTGGTTATATAAGCAATTTATTTTTAATTCAATTTAATTTCACGTTTTTCGTGGGTGCCTATGGAATTTATTTTGGGTAATTTTAATTGTTAGTTTCTATCATCTAGGTTGCTTTTTTTGCTTTGGCTTGGAAATACTCATTAACATCCAAATGAACTTGGCATCGATAAATATCGATGCCAAACAGCTCGAAAAAGTAAATTTTAGCGTAAACTTTGAAATAGCTGCATTTACAATTAGGCCCGCATTTTTTATTAGCGCCATTGAAGGAGATTAATTTTTATTTTAATAAAGTAATAGTTAACGAATTAAGAAATCAATATGAAGGCATAGAGTGACCGGCATGAAGTTCGCAACTTTTTTTTTATTACTGTAAAACTTTCTTGGGGATGGATCTATAGGACAGGCAGGATAAAGATCGGTGTACGTCATTGATTGTGAATGGCATCTTATATGGCGTGGTTGCCAAAACACGTTTCGAATCACTTCATTGAATAAATAAATATTAGGTTATGTTATTTATCGTGGATGTTTTCTATTGTATTTATTAAAATAGCGGTTTTCCTCTGAAAACAATGTTACTCCTAAGAGGTTATGAAAAAAATGAGAAAGATATATTGAACATAGTATAAAGTAAAATTTATTTGGTTTTGCAATTTACATCAAGGAAACTAATTGTTAGTGTTTTGGAAAAATGCCAAGATGTTTGACTACTAATCACAACATAGGAGAGCATCTGAGGATGAATGTGTACAATGAAATTAATTATGTAAAGGATACTACGCTAAATTCTTGTAACAAATAAATTCATAGACATTTTTATTTTATTTATTATAGTTTATTTACTGTTATCACAATCACTCCAGTTATTTCTGCAAAAGAAAATTGAGTCTTGCATTTGCTATACATATGTGGCAATTCCATCAATTCTTGTGGAGGATCATCTTTTCTCTAACGGAAACCTATTTCAGGCATCAATGAAATACCTCCGCCCTTCTAAATTTGCAACAGATTATTCCGTGTAATGAGTTGTTTTAAAATATCAAGTTAATTAGAAATAAATTAAAATTCATACCTACTTTTATACCTTATACCTACTATTTTGATACATTTCATATACAACATTCCTTATCGATGAATTGGTAGCATCATCGATACCTAACACAGGTATAAGCTTGTGTCGATTTGCTTTGGGATCATTCAGGGTTTCATTGTTTTTCACTACTTGTGATGACACCAATAGACGATAAGTTAATATACAAAGCTGCGGCAACACGCTAAAATTACATAGCTTATAATTCTTTGACACTACACTTGTGCAAATACACTACTTACTCCTCACTGCCGTTAAAGGTGTCAAAGGTTGCCCATAAATGCGAATACTATCACGTTCTTATTCGAAGAACGTTATTAATGCTGCAATCATTTCTTTTGTTAGATTACCTAAATATTTCGGCATTTTAGCGTAATACCCTTGTAATATAGATAAGAACTAATTTTCAAAAAATAAGTAATATAGCAAAGAAAAAGGCCGTTAAATAGGCAATAACCTAAACGAACGGCAGAAATGTCAGACAATATTTCAAGACAGAAACAACAAACAATTATGAACAACGGTGCACACGAATACCAATAGTCGAGAGGAAATTCGAATTGCGTTAATTGATAATAGGCGCTTAAAATAATTATTTAATTAGCGCAACTGATTTTTTTGCTAAAGTGGAATAATCTCTAACTATTTATATGTTAATGTTGATTATAACTCCATTGACATGTATTTTAAAAGTTGACAAATTCATATTGTGCAGTTGGTAGTGTGACGTCATAAATCACGTGCATCGATATTTATCCTGTCGCTGCTATAGCTTGTCTAATAATCAAGAAAATTTTTGTCAAGTGACAATTGACACGGCGACAAATTTAAAACTGTTCTATGAAACGTCGAAAAGTGAGGCTAGATAACATGATATCCAAAAAGTTATTTGCAAAAGTTACTTAGAATTTAAATTTGTGACTTAGTGCAAATTTTTTAAAATATTTAAAAATAATTATAAACCTCGTTTTTTTTATATTTTTTTAATAAATTACATATTTCATTTTTTTTTCATGTCCTTCGATAAATCTCTGAATCTGTTTGATAGGGGAGACCGGGGACAAAAGTAACACTTTTTACTTCTAGGATATTTCTACCCGACTTAATAGAGATGAAATAAAATCAACTAAAGTTTAGGAAAACCTCACGTATTACCTATCATTGCATAAATATTTAAACATCACAATATGGAC
>JARFOC010035709.1:0-26471 GCA_031763485.1 Osmoderma eremita
TTCCAAGTAAATATATCACTTTGTACGTCATTTTCTCATGATTTATACACATATTATAATATATACTTTCACAAAATGTCATTGCTTTGTCACTCTGAAACCCTGCCTGATAGAGAGATTCTGAAAACAAATATGAAATAAGTGTAAAAAGTACTACCAAGTTCACCCACTTTATCTCGTGGGACAAAATAAATCTGAAATTTATTTCAATCAGTCTAATGTATGCAAGACTGATTGAAAGAAGCACCAGTTAATAATGTAACTGTTGAATTATTAATTAACGTAATTAATATGAAAGAATCAAAGTTTGTGTGAATAACAATGGTGACTGTCAAGCACGTTCCTCACTTGAAAGCTCAAATGTTCAAATAAGGTAATAATTATGTAGTGAACAGATTATCCATATCTTTTTATAATTAGACGTACGATACAGTACATATTGTTTCAGTTATGTTTGCATAAAATTTAAACGATTTTTTTATGTATACGCTGTATATTGTGACAAAATAAAATAGAAGAAATTTTTCATTTATTTATACATTTCACTGTTTCCTGTCTGGCAAGAAATGTATTTTTGCCCATCTATCTATACATTAGATAAAGATGAAGCAAGCCAGCATCCGCATAGCAAAGTAATGCGTATTGTGTTCTAACAAAATGAAACATGTAGGCGTTTCTCTTACTCTTTATGAGTTGCAGCTGATAGGAATTCACTCTGTATACACTAGAAATTAATTTTATTACTCTGTCATTAAACAATTTTTCACGAAGTAAAAGATGTCAAACTAAATTTGCTATTGTCATTTTGATAATTCTTACTCAGTATCGTAAAAATATATATGTAGATGGGGATGATGATTCAAATTTTTCTTTATTCCTTTTAAGGATAACTTATTTACTACTACAATAATTAGACGAATGTGTACGGTAAGTTGACTAACTGCCTATATTTATGATAACAAACATTAAGTTACCTATTGGGAAAACTAATTATTAGTGAATTATATGGAAGTATCTAAACAACGTGTTCATAATCTGAATCAGTATGTAGTCATTACTATCATTCTTATATATTTCTGAGCACCCCTAATCACGAGCTACCATCACCGATATACGATCAGATGCGATAAATATGTATGCACATACATATGCGTATACACCCCGAAGTTCCGACGTTGTCTATGTGTATGTACAAACTGGCCATATGGCCTCTTCACCGCTACTCAATTACGCAGTGATTCTCCCAGTCGTGCTTTCTCATTCGAGACCTCTTTTCGACCCCCCATTCGTTTATATGGTATGCTAGTTCTGAATCTGACGTTCGCACTTGTGAGTATATTACACATTGAGCACACATTCAAAACTCCATCTATTATAGGAGATGCGATAGTGCATTAGAGCAGGAATGTTTTTTCTGAAATTAATGCAGGAATATTGGAATAATAATAATATTCTTTATCCCAACGATAAAAATTTATAGGGCAATCAATGCAAGTATTAAGTCTAATAAAATTTTAGCCTGTTGTATGCACAGAGTATATCCGAATGACCAAACAAGTAGTTACGTATAAAACAGTAAAAGTGAAATAGAAAGAATGTTTTCAACAATGTTAGCAAAAAAATATCCGCAAAGTGAGAATTGGTGACTTCTAACATGCAATTCGTGGGCACATTTCTGTATGAGTCGGTTCTAGGAGTAGGTAAGACGAAAGTTACAGAAAAGTGGGCAGATTGCCGCGGGACGTGGAAGTTTACTAGGGAAAAATGGTGAAGAGAATCGATTGATCCATGAACGAGTTTATGGACGAACTCGGCAGCACGAGTGTCACGACATTCAGCTATAGAGCGAAGATTTGTGCCTCCCCAAGAGGGTGTTGTAGTCAAAGCCTCTCGCAGGATAAATTCCATCGAGCTAGAAACGCAAGGATTTCAAGAACTTTCGTTGTACACGTTCAATCGAAAGCACATGGCTGAGATAGTAAGGTGACCAGACCGTTGATGCATACTCCAACCAGCTAACAACGAAAGCAAAGAACAGTGCTTTTAAACTTCCTTATCGCCCGCGAACAAAGTTTCTCAATGTGAGGTTCAAAGATGAGGGAAGAATCAAATACACCCAAATCCTTAAAAATCGTACACCTCACTGTAACTTCATTGCTAACGGTGTATGTTGAAATGATAATATTGCGTCGTCTAGAATAAGATAGTGCACAACATGTTCCCACGAGTTGGAGAAGCACCAGCCGGCCAGGGTATTTATATCCTATTGAAGACGAATACCCTCCTGAGGGGAATCAAGGAGCCTATGCGCTAGAAAAATCGGTATATCGGTATCGATCCCAATCCCTCTATATTATCAGAAATTGATTGTGTGATTGTTACATGACAGGTGATCTCTCAGGCAGGAATCCATGAAGGCGAAATACCAGAAAGCGGCAGCTCATCATTGATTCGGCGTTTATTATGCGCATGCGTCACAAATGACTGTTAGGTAATGTTAAGGGAACTATAAAATACGGTTTTTACCTTCGCTTGAAATTCCTCTTCGAAAAACAGATACTGACTCCAAGCTGAATCTTTTAATTGTTAACATGTAACGCATAATTAAATAAAGTACCTAAACTATTCTTTCTTTTTATGATGTAAAATACAGAGTGATTAATTTTTAAAAAATTCAATTATTGTATTTGAATTTTGACTCTCCCTGTATTCAGTTTGACAATTTTGAAAAAATGTCACTGCCATAAGACTGGCCGAATATCACAAATCTATGAATGTAAAACAATATCAGACTTTGCAGTATACAGAACCTTGAAATCACAGTGATTCTTGTATAAAATTGACCATAACTTCTGAAACACATTTTTGGTTCACCCTGGTGATATGAAACAGCATGTATATATGAAATTAATTTTAAAGTGTTAAGTTGAAGACTGTCTACAATAATTTTTTTTATGTGATAACGGATATATCGAGCTTTGCCACATTAATGGGTCAACCTGTATATTTCTCATTTCTTAAACCAAAAATGTTCGTGAGGATATACTTCAAATCACATTGCCTCCATTTTTCAATTAAGTATAATTTGTTATAAATTGTCTAAAAAGGAAATTTTGATGCTGAGAAATTGTAGATAAGCATTTGGCAGCTATATATGGAAGGAATTACTTGCATTGGCAAAAATGAAAAGATGTAACGCAAAGCAAAAATGAAGTGCTCTGTTTTTTTTTATGTTTAGGCTAGTAAAGCATTAGGTACATATTAAATATGTAGATGTCGCAATAAAAGTGTGGTCTAATAAATAATCCAATAATAAACTCATTTTCTTATTCTTATTTTTATAATTTGTTTAATTTAATTAATTTTGTTCTATGGAAATCTGTAAAGAAAAATATAAAGCTGGAGCATATGTGTTCCACAATTTTGTGAAGATTTTTTTTAGTGTGGGTGAAAACATCCTCAGACAATGTTTTCACAGGTATCCACATTAAAATATGTGTTGCTATTTGCAAACGAATCTCTCACCGGCGAATCACAATCTCCTCATGATTCGTGAGCTACTGTCAAATCCGATACTAAATTGATTTATTATCCTAAGTTGTGACAAAAAAAATACCCTTTAGAACGTATAAAAACAATGCTGTACATAAATAATTACCAATGTTAAAAATAGTTATAAAAAACTTCAAGTTTTAATGCACTGAATGAAATTGGTATATTAATAACAGTATAATATTAAAATTTGAAAAAGTGAGGGACATTCAGTGTTACTGTAAATATATTTAATATTTGCCAGGTTACTTTACTTTAGTGTACGCACTAAAACTATTTACATATAAAAGAATTACTATTAACTTATAAAAGTCATTCATACATATTAGGGTATTTGCTAGATTGATAATAATAATAATGATAATCTGTATCGTCCAACAGAAAACTCTATATAAAGGTCACAAAGAAATGTAAGTATAATAAAATACAGTGTAAAAAATACCTACATTATAATAATATGCAAATTATTAAAAGTTACTTAACTTCAGATATACTAAAAACTAGATAGTTACTATTGATAAACAAAAATACTTAGGAAACTGACAAACAGTATTTAAATAGTCAATAGATATTACTACATGAAAGAAAGAAAAAAAAGGAAATTAAACGTTTAGGAGAAAAGAATCAGCAAGCAAATCGTAATTTTTTTTATACATATACGACAGTGGAGCCTTGCCTAGCCTTGCCTAGCACTTGCTTCATCTCTAGTTCGTCTGAAGGGACATCATTTTGGGACACTCGAAAACATTCAAACGGCTGTAACCGACCAGCTAAAGGCGATTCCAATATCCGAGTTTCAGCACTGCTATGAGGAATGGAGGAACCGTTTCCAACGCTGTGTGGCTTCCCAAGGGAGTTATTTTGAGGGAGACAACGTTCAATGTAATTATATTCAAATAAAGATATTTAAAAGTATCATTACTTAATTTAATTTACCTCGTATGTAGCAGGACGTATGCGATTTATTTAATGCAAAATATTCAGATCAGCCAATGCACAGTCAGTAAGATTGAATTGAAATATAGAGAAACTGGTGATGTTAAAGATATTCCGAACCCTGGACTTCCGAAAGTTATTGCAGATCAGAAACCGAACATTGTTTTAAATCTGGAGAGAACTCTCATAATCGCGATTGGTTCCATTAGAAAATGAAGTTAGTAAAAGAACAATGCTACGTGTCACGAGGAAAAAGAAATATCATCCCTGCAAAATTCAACTCGTACAGGAACTCAAGGAAGACGACTCCGATCGACGACATTTCGGCAGTGAAGAAATGTTACGTTTGTCAAGCAAGCTGGGGTAATCAATACCGCGAATTGGATAAGCTCCATCAATCTTAAAAGAAATATATTTCAAAAACCTCTTTTGAACGCGTTCAAGAGAAAGATGTTGATATAGATAACGCGGATACTACACGACGGAAACGTACTCCAATTTAGATATTACTTGTGCAAAAAACAGAAACCTAAGTTTTAATAAGTTAGTAAAATGTTTGCATGATCGTACAATGAAATAGAATGTGTTAGAAGCGGAAGAAGATACATGGACAATGTGAGGAAAAAAGTTAAATAGGCATCAAAAACAACTCCAATTTCTTTGAATTGTGTTACTCTGGGGATATCAGAGTGAAATGCTGTATGATCAAAGGTAAGAGGGCTAGAACTTCTCATGAAAAGCATCACTGCACATTTATTGTTGTTGACAGTACAAGCCTGGCAATCAGCCATAGAAATTACATTGCGGTAAATTTCAGATCATCAGCATATGCTAAAACCCAACAATCTAATAGATGGAGCAAATCATGATATAGGTATTAAGAGGATTTGATTATTTTAGTACACCGGTGGAAACCAAGAAAAGGGGGAAACCATTCTAGTAAACATGATGATCTGTAAATTTCAGATCATCAGCATATGCTAAAACCTTACAATCTAATGGATGGAGCAAATCATTGATATAGGTATTAAAAGGATTTGATTCTTTTAGTACACCGGTGGAAACCCCTCTAGTGAACATGATGATCTACCACTAATATTACTGTATTTCAGTTCTACTGACAGAATTTGCGCGACATGTCTGGGTTGTCCTACATTACAAATTTATTATTTATGTTATAATAGATTCTATACCTATAATTATAATTCTACATCTATAGTGGGTTCAGTAACAACATGATTTTTAATGTGGGTATTTACTTTGAACAACCGGTAGATGTTGAATTTGTAATGAGAATGTATATTCTTAATAATAATAATGTTTATTAACCCAACAGAAAATAGTCCAATTACAGGGTTATATAAATAAATCATAAATTAAATGAAACGTGCACTACAATTATCAATATTCAAAAATGAAAATCTATAACAAATAAGTAACAATGTGCGATAATTATGGCTAAATTCATAAAGTTAAATTAAGCTTAGTTTGACCAAACAATAAACAAAAAAAAATATTCTAAGGCCAGATAAACAAATACTAACTACCAGTAAAGCGATTTCATAAAACTCTTCATAATTATTGTTATATATGTCTAGGGCATAATTAACCTGATTATAAGTCCAACATAAATTATAAAGAGGAGAATGCATTAAATAGTCCGTGTGGAGCGAAGTGTAAACAAATGTGACGGAATTGCGAGAGTTAAAACAGGGGGTATAAAAATTTAATTTCTCAAAAAAATCTGCATTATCATAATTTTATATAAGTAGTACAAGGCGATCATTTTTCTAAGACTTAAAGAGACGTAAAATTAAATTCTTGCAAAAGCGTTGAGTAGGACATATTGTAATGCGGATATCTTCTGCATTTAACATAAAAGAGATATTTTAAAAATTTTCTTTGAACGGATTCCATCATATTAACATATTTGTGATACATAGGAGCCCATACAACGCTCCGGTATTCCAACCTAGGGCGAATCAAGATTATGTACATTCTAATCACGGTGTATTGGTAAAGTCTCTGCAGGAGCGAATAATAAATTCCAACAAATTCCTTTTTCAACCTTTTACAACCTGTTCATCAAAAGAGGAGCTGACTCTCAAAGACAACCCCAAGATCCTGTATCGAAACAGTCTCTCGATATTGGTGCCGTTGATGCTGTTCTCATATGTTAACACACTAGTTTTTCGAGTGTATGTCATTGCCTTACACTTTTCACTATTAAGCAAAAACCCATTATTTGCGCACCAGTCGATAAGCATATCCAGTTCGTATTGTAACGCTCTGCAATCTTGAAAGTCATTTATGGCAGCAAAGATCTTAAGATCGTCAGCATAGAGTTAACACTCGGCATCAATTTGATCGCATACGTCATTCATGAACATAATGACCAACAATGGTACAAGACTAGAGCCTTGAGGTACCCCACAATGGGCTGTGCAAGTATCGGATAGTATGTCATTATATTCTACATACAACTGACGATTACTTAGGTAATCTCCCAATAACATAATTAAATTTGGATGTATAGAAAATTTCTCCAATTTGGATAAAATAATATTGTTTTGCACATGATCAGATACTTTACTAATGTCAGTGTATATAACAACAATTTGCTTTTTGCTGTCCATATTTTTCGATAAAATTACATAAGTTGGTCGTTGTGGAGCGTCTCTTTACGAGACCATGTTGACCAGGATGTATGAAGCAGTGTATATGCCAGGAAATCGAATCACACAGAATTATTTCAAATATTTTGGTAACATTGTTTAATAATTGTATAGGACGATAGTTGGTGACTTGATTCTTTGATCCAGACTTGAAGACCGATACGATTTTACTAACTTCTTCGGTAACTTTCATAACTTTCTTGTAATCATGGCGTTTCATATCAAAAACTTTTCTTTTGTTCTTTGTGCCATTTCTTTTCTATTTAAATATATTTATTACTCGGAGGGTAATATACCTTGGTTGCGTTTTCCACTGTTTCAGTTAGTTATGCATCATATTTTCCGTTCTTTCCTAAATTTACTGCCATATACTTAAATATGTTAACCTTCCAATGTTTTTCCTTCTATTGCTATGGATACCTTTGTCTCGCTTTTGCATATTACCATTACTTTTGTTTTTTCTTGGGTATAAGTTGATTATGTATGTATTGTACCTACTGAAACGTGTAAATGGACGACAGCACTGATATGTCACGGATGTTACTGTCGCTGGACTACTCCGGCACGGACATCACTTTGAAATGTGTAAATGTAAGGTTACATACAAATTGCCATATTAAGTTTAGAAAATGTGGCATTAAAAGAAAAGTATGAATTATAATAACGCGTTTTTTGTTTGTACAATAGGTACACAACTCATTTTTGCAACTGTTTCCCTTTCCTCCCTTCAGCCACCTATCTGGTAACCGGAATTTTCAACCCTCCCAAGTTTTTGTGATAATAACAGCGGCAACTGCAAATCGTCGAAAGAAAAGAACAATTCTCCAATCGAGAGCGAAATTTATGGTACAGGTAACATTGTATGCATGATGCACGATGCATGTGCAGTTGTTGCTGCTAAAGAGGGATATGCCGGCACGAGACTGGGAGGACGCGTGGCTTCGCACCCTTTACCTTTAACCTCGCTTCGGCACGAACAAAAGATTTCTCTGCAGCTGCATTGCAACCACCTCAGTGTGTCGCGTTGTATTGTGTTTACACACGAGGGGGATTCGGAACGGAATTAGATTCATTCAATTCGGAGAAGAGGATCGGATATCGAAAGAAATATCATTTCGATGGAATATGGTCAATAAATGGGCTTAAGTTAGAAATATTTTGGGGGAAAATGTATTAAGGGTAATTGCAGGAATCAATGAATAAATAATTTCGGATTTCCAGCGTTATTTGTTCTGGATTTGGCATAATTAATTCAGTAACTTCCCCAGTTACATTATATTTCTTTTTTTTCAATTGCTTTATGATAATAAGTGTCGAAAAGTAAGTAAACTTGTTCACAACCATACCCATTTACAATCCTTACCGCGTTTTCTGTACAGTTTTAGACTATTGAACTTTGACATCATTTGCATTTGAATACTTGGGTTCAGTAATAACAGAAGACAGAGGAATAGAAACGAACACAGTACATAGACTACAGAAGACAATAAATATCTATTATGCAATTAACAAAACAATATTAGGCAAAACAGAAATTGTTAAACAAGTAAAATTAAAGATATATAACGCTATAGCGACACCTACATTAATGTATGCAAGTGAAACTTGGACAACAAATAAAAAGCATGGAAGTAAATTGAATGCGACGGAAATGATGCTCTTAAGGAGAATCGAGGGAAAGCCTAGATGTGATAGAATACCAAATGAAAGAATAACTGACAAGCAACTCACTGAAGCAAATATATAGAATAAATATATGGAATAATGTCACTTGTATAAAAATCCACAATGTTAAAACTAGCTAAGATTGTGTTTACATTATTTCTTCGCTAAACGAAATTAATATATAATAATTGAAATGGTGCTGCGTAATACATATACAATGTGAGCAAAAATGATTGATACGTCTGAAGTTGCAGTAGAACTAAACCAACAAATACCCTTACCGCCTCAATAAGTGAAAAACTCTAGATACGTATTTGGTCAACTAACTCGCCGTCCTCAGTAGAATCTGAAAAGCAAAAAGTGTTAGACGTTGTTCCTCGGGAGATATGCTCTTTGCCAGATCATCAGTGGAATATCATAATAATAATATAATAAATGAAAAATGGTTTTGCACTTTTGAAGGAGTCTTAGACAATTTTTAAATTGTCCTTTTGTTTTTCACTTATTTTAGTTTAATATAATTTGTTGTTTTCATTAAATTATTATTACTTGATTCTTTTCTCTGCCAACTTTTATTACATAGTATTTTCTTAAATTTTCGTCCCTATTTGTATATATTTCTTGTGCCTTTCCTTATTAATCTGGCGTTTATTGTCTAAAAATCTGTGAATTTGAAAAGAAATCGTTGTGTTGATAAACAATCTTATATACTTTTAAATAATTACCCATAAACAAAAATCATTTTGTGTACTACTTTTAGACTTAAATGCTTTCGATCATAAGTTTATTCTGTGTAGCTGTCGAAAGCAATAATGATGGTGTTTGAAAATATTCTTTCATATCTTAATTTCATCAATTTCAAGAAGCCTTTCCAAATGATGAACAATTCGAATAAATATAATTTTGACACATGATTTTCGACGCACGTCAATGAATTTAGTAATGATAACTACAATTTTTGTGCAGCAATGACGATTTTAGTATATATTAGCGGCCATATCCATTTTGCTCTTTCTCTGTACCAACTGAAGAAGAAATACCCTGGAAATTGCATCATTTGGTTCAAGGGCCCTCAAATTTTCCATTGATATCTTCGAAAGTCATTTTTTCCCAATTATTAACTTCTTGCGATATGTGCATAAAAATTAAAATCTTTATAAAACCGACTTTTATTTATTTGTAAATTTAAGATTGTTGCTAACGAAGAACGACATCATCCAATGTTAATGTATTTTATCATATATTATATTATTATGTGGGAGAAGACAACAGAATTGCGAAAAGGCAAAATTGTGCAATGATACAGAAGCTGAATGGAAAAAAAACCATCGTTGACAAATATAAAATAAAACGTCTTTCAAAAAGCAAATATTAGATTGTTAAAGGCTTATGTCAAACAAATTTTTGAATCATAATCCAACAATTTAAAATCTACGGAAATGTTAAACAGAATTAGGTATTGCTGTCCAGTCTGATTTGATAGTATTCATAACAATCTAATATTTTGACACAATCCTAATTTCTTAAAGCGTGCACGGCAATCAATATTGTTGTTGTACGTAGTCCGTTGAATTTGATCGACAGTAACATTGTAAATTTTAGTTCGTACAAATTTTCGTCAAATACAACGTACAGCGCAAATATTTATTGACTTTGTATTAAAGGTTTTTGAAAAATGTTCATTTCTCACGTATCATCGAAAATTGATTGTCATTGCTCTTTTAATGTTATCAAGTGAAAAAGTTGGAGCTTTAAATAAATACTTTATTTAAAAACTTTGAAGAAAATTGACAAAGCAGGCTCTTTTGAAATTTTGAGAAAAATGATTATTTCTTGGGTGCTAACGACATAAATTTATTAAAAATGTAAGTTATTAAAAAAGATTTTGTTGAATAGATGCACATTTTTGCTTGCTTTCTTCTAAATTAAATATCGCTGGATGAATCTATCAAATGTTAATTTGCTCTCTAGACAAACACAAATTATTGGCACAAAAAAATCCCTGTTTGGTTTAAACTGTACAATATGTTTCTTTTACAATCCGGAATCCTAAATCTTTAGAACTAGACCACTTTCACTCACCTGCACGTGCCAATGATCTTATTTCAGCAATGACGATGGTACACCCATTCTTTTAATCCACTAGAGAAGGGAATTCCGCCGACATCCCTTCTTCTTTCAATATAACCTGATTTGTCTCTTCCGTAAGGATACACACATCACTCCCCTAGATCTTTTCATTCCTTCGCCTTGAACGCCCTATCTTTCAACGGCCATTGAACGCTTAACAACCGTGTCCGCAAGAATTACCGCTTCGGAAGGAACAGGTCTTACACAGAATCTGGAGCCGACCGTGCTACATGGATATAAGAAGGGAGAGTAGGTCGCCCTCAAGAAAAGACCCTTGGATAGGGGAGTTCGTGCTTTCAGATTTCTGCACCGAGAGGGACGTCTTATATTTTCTATTCAAATGCGTCGGCACCTGTTGATGGGTTCCCGACACGAACAGGTCGATAAGTGTGTCGCAGCGAGACATTAATGCGTTTAACTTTGTGCGAAGTTACAAACAATGGCCTCCGATTTGATAAAATAGGTAATGTATAGGTGAAAGTTTATAATTGATGTTTGAAGTAATCTATTTTGAGGTCACTTTTGATTCTTGCATGTAATTAATGATGGACCATAATTCTAGACTGATACAAGTCGCAAATCAACATTTTCAAGAATATTTAAACATACACAAATAACACTCAAAATGCAAAATTAAATGTAAATCTCAGGTATATTAAACCCCAGAAAATTGGAAGGAAATACCTTAAAATAACATATCTAGGTCATTATTAACTAGTTTAAAGTTAAGGAGAAACTGTGTAAATCTAATTAGAGGAATGAAAAGGAAATATAAAGAAGAAATGATGAAGAAGCTAGAAGATAATTTCAAATACCAGGTAATTAGATTATTATGTATGGCATGAAGACAAGAGAGGAAAATGACATGAGGAAAATGAAATTACAAGAGAAAAATGTAAGACGGTGTAAGGGAACAAATTAAATAAGTAATTTTTATTGATGATATACCCACACCTTGAGAAATAACAAGTCTAAAATAAAACCAGACTTATGGAAGTGACGAGATTGCGGCAGAACTTTCGAAGTACGGAGGAGAGGGACTAGAAGGGAAAACGTATGAATACAACCAGCAATGCCAAAGGAACGATATCAAATACTTTTAAAAAAGGTAATCCAAGGGAGTATGGAATTATTAGAGGTATTGCTGTGCTTAATGCAACATATATAATCTTGGCAATAACCATAAGAAACATTAGGCGTGGGCAAAGTAGTAAGAGAATATCAGTGCGGCTTCCGGAAGAAAGAATGACGGACCAATATTACGACGTACTATTTCTTAAGGACGAAGCACTTGAGTCGGACAAATAAGGTGCAACTAAGCTAGTTACTAACCTAGGGTTGGTGAACTTCAATCTGGTGATATTCTTCTTATTACGAACGTGAATATAAATCCAGTAAACAAAATTGGAACCCTTGATGCATGGCATAAACGTCCCAGACACTTAAATTATAGGGAACTACTGGAAGCCACACAAAAAAAGTCGCTTAGAAGGAATGGACATAGATCGTCCTACCAAAGAAATCCCTTGCGAAATATCTCTAAAAGGAAAAATGATCAGTACTCCATTCCCAAAGAAATCTCAGAGGAAAACAGAACTGTTGGAACTAATTCACTCAGACGTACGTATGTGGACCTATGCGAGTAGGAATATTTCGTGGTATTCTTAGACAATTACTCTAGATGGGGCCAAGTTTGTTTTATAAAGCACAAACATAAAGTATTTAAAGCTACCAACGAATTCATCAGTCTAGTGACGAATCAGAAGCACGGGAATTTGAAATGTTTTCAATCAGATAATGGGACAGAATACACAAATAATGAATTCGATCGTTACCTGAAAGACCACTGAATTTCAAGAAAAATCTAAGCAAAATCTAAGATCCAACCAGGTGGCTTCTTATTCAGTCTAGATTGCTTCCTTTCTTTCGAGCCGAAGCTCTGAAAGCCATGTCAAAGCCGAAGCTGATGAATGGCTTAACGCAATGGCTAAGGAAATGAAGACCGTACTTTAAAACAGCACTTGAAAATTGGTTGTTTGACCTAGTAATCGATAAGTAATTGGGAGCATTGTATTGAGGAATAAATATTCGGTCGAGGGAACTCTTGAAAGAAGAAAAGCCCGCCTTGTAGTCACAAAAGCCTGGTGTTCAGTTTAACCAGACTATTCAGCCGCCAGATTTTTGCGCCCGTAGCTCGTTTGGGCACAATACGTATTCTAGCATATTTGGCCGTTCATCTTAGAATGTCTATTAGACATTTAGACGTTATCACGGCCTACTTAAATGTACTACTTACAAACAATATTTATGAAACCTCCAAAGCTGTTTAGAGAAACATTAGAAGCTATTATATTGAGCGAAGCAAGAAGTAGCTAAATGAAGAAGAAAGCCAAGGATTGTCTCAAGCAGTCATTGTATAGATTAGTCGGAAGAACATGGTATTTCACTTTAGACAGTATCCTGAAATCATACGGCGTTAAGTATGCTTATAAAGTATAATGCTTATACTTTATAAGGAAAGGCAATGGATTGACACTAATTGCAACGTATGTTGACGATATTGTAATTGCATACAGTGATCCTGCATGTTGTATAGATCTGAGAGAGTAATTGTTGACAAAATTTGATGTGAAGGGTTTAGGTGAAATCATATACTGTCTAGGAATTGCATTTGAACGGAAATGAAATCGGATAGATAATGATGAGGCAAAGAAATTACATCAAAAAGATCCTAAAACGTTTTGGAATATCTAACTGCAAGTCCATGGAAACCAACATAAAGCTATAGAAACCATCTGACTCTCAACCAAATGAACTCAAATTGGTAAGAGCATTAACGTATTTGTCGGTCTGCAGTAGACCAAATATCAGCTTTGTGGTAATTTTAACAACTGCTTTCGTCAAGAGCCCTGGAGTTCCGCTAAGCGTGTTCTGAAATATCTGAAGAGGTCGATAGATCTGGTACTAATTTTAGGATCCAATTCGGATCTCATAAAGGAATTTGTCGACGCTGATTGGGGTAGTTGTCCTGTAGAAAATTCTATATGGGGTACACTCTTATCCTAAAAGATGGACCTATATGTTGGTATACTAGGAAGCAACGCACCATAGCTTTGTCATTCACAAAATCTGAAAATATGGATATGACTGAATGGTCCCAGGAAGCGATATGCCTTATATGGACCAGGCCGGAAGAATATTAGCAACATAACAAGATACAATGACAATCTAAGTGCACAACATTTGCCTGCTAATCCTTCAATGGTCGAAGGAAGCATATCGACATCAAGCATCACTTCATCCGCAATGCGTTGAATCAGCACCTTCTCAAGGTAGAATATATTCGCTCACAAGACATGGTGGATGATATATTTAAAAAGGCGCTGCCTAAACCAAAATATTTGAAATGCATCAACACAAAAAGCCCAACAGACAGGCAGGAAATACTAGTAAGAATAATGGCTGCAAACAAGTGCATCTACGCTCTAAACCAATTGTTTACAGGTAAATTTACATCAAGAAACATAAAGTTATCGGTTCGTTAGTGAAGTTTGCATAGAAAGTATGGACCCTATGCAATCAGATATAACTTTACGAGGGGAGAAGAAACTGTCACGAAAATGTTTAATGAAAGAAGGTTAATGATATGTGCCAAAGAAGGATAAATAAGGAACTGAAAGATCTCTATAAGGAAGCCAGTATAACAAATATTGTGAAACCTCAACGGTTGAAGTGATTTGGGCATACAACTCAGGTGACGGAGGACATAGTTTTAAAAAGAATAATGGAATGCAGGGAGTCGCAGGAAAAAAAACGGAAAGACCGAGGGAGCGATGGAGCGATGAAAGAGTCACGTGGAATAATAGGTCCCATCTTGCTAGTACAATATTTGAACATTTTGTGCCAAAGGTAGATCATCTAACACATTTTGTAGAGAAGAATTTTCAATGAATATTAGGAGACCAATTATCACACACAAAAAAAAACATTAAAACTCAAGCGAACTTCGTTTCGCTGTGGACTACTGCATGTGAAATCTCCAAAGCGGTGTTCGTCATATCGATTGATTCGTCAGTTCATAAAACAGAATTTATGAAACCATCATTTGTGTCATTTTAATAGTAAACCATGTGCAAAGGACAGCTCTCCGAATAAAATCATTTGCACTTGATGTCACAATGTGACATTGATAGGTTAACTTGAGCTTATATTTCCCGCACACACACATCATCTTCACGTACCACATCTTGCTTGCGATTGGGTTTGCCTAAGTATCCATACTGCCATATTTATATATTTTTGTCAAAGTAAGTTTCTCCAGCAGAATGTCTGATGTATGTACAAAACATATGGTATTGTTCGTTTGTTTTATTGTTCAATATTATAGTCATTCCTACCAACCCACTATCGAAACTTAAAATAATCATTTTTTTCTTAATTTTTCATTCGGATACAGGTTGTGACGCATTTTTGAAAATAGGAGAAATAAAAGCCTACTTAACTGTGCGAAACTCCAACATGGCGTCCATTTAAAATAAGAAAGTTGCTACCAATATGTTCGAAGCCGTCAACATGCATTTTATTTTGACATCAGTTATAAGTGTCGCTAATTAAACCAATTGGCTGTCATATGAAACATTTTTCCATATATTCTGTAATTCCGAAGATACTTTACTTTAAAGTAAATCAGCATTAAGAACTAGACTACTTTGGTGATTTAAATAAATCTCTATGATTAGTAATAAAACAGAATCCCATGGTAACTTATTCAATCGGGGACAGCCTGTATATGTATGTGGTGTGGACTGCTTTTAAGTTTTGTGTTAATTATTAGGGCTTTGTTTCAGATTGAGTTTGTTATGGTATAACGTACGTTAAATTAAAGTTTCTTTACTTTAAAAAAATTCCATTTGGCAGGTTTAAGTAGCATCTATCAATCTCATTGCCATACCGAAGCCTGTAAATATAAAAATTTATTAGCAATGCCTTGGCACGTTTAAAAAACAAAAGTTTCTTCCATTGTAAGTAAGCAATCCGCATGTGTACATTGTACATGTTAATTTGTCCACTTATTGTGTTTTCCATACGACTGCTGTTCATAAATTAAATAACGGAAAATTGCCCATTATCATTCCATACAGGCAATAGGGCGAGAAACCAATTAATTAATAAAAAACCGAACCGTTGGATCCGGTAAGGTTTCATTCGTCACGAAAAAACAAGTTGAGGGTGTTCGGAAGTATCCAACTGTTACGGAATCCCCATCGAGAGTCGCGAACACCCGGCCCCGTGTCCGTTACCTGATCTATTATCTCCTATTCCTCCGGCAAAACAAACCATATGAAAATCCGTTACGCTACCGTTCAAGTTCAGCGCTTTCCGACGCTGATTTGCCACGTGCCAATGGAACGACAATAGATTCCCGCGACCAATGAGAGAACGCGTGTGCGCCCCACCTCGCGCAAGCTCCCTATGAGTGTCAGGCGTGGTTAGGAACACCATTGGAGCTTATATTGGGGTTAGCCGGTTCATCATCTCTTCACGACCCAACAATGTGAGCTCAGTTCGCCGGTGGAATCCGAGGCGTTGGCATGCCTCGAGTTCTGTACCACCATGAGATGGAATTCGCTTACAGGCCATATCATTACCCTTCGCAGCCCTCTGTTTTGCAAAGACTCGGATTCGAACCGCCCATATTCTCGGCCACTGCCGTTCTACAACACCACCTACAATATTTACGGTATACGGAACCACTGGAATTAACTGCATGTCCATTGGATTTGTCGACTAAATCGCAAGCACCTATCACACCTCCGTGTACCCCCTCACCTGGCCAAAAACGGCACATTTTACCGGCTTCTACACCGGAAGTTCCAGCGAAGAAGTTGAAGACCCCATCACCGGCGACAAAAAAGACCAAGGCCACGAGAAAGTTGAATTTCGACGAGGATAACAGTTCACCGGTATCCGGAACTATTATAAGACAACTAGGGCCAGACGAGACTTTAGTTGTTAGGAAAGGCGACATCGACCCAGCTTTTAATGTCGTCGAGGTCACCGAAGAAGCTAAAGCTGAGTTGGCGAAAATAGAAAATAACATTGGTGACTACGTATGCCGTTTATGTCGGGAACTATACGAAGACGCCTTTGGTTTAGCTCAACATCGCTGCTCCAGAATAGTTCATGTAGAATACAAATGTCCGGAATGCGATAAGGTGTTTAATTGTCCGGCTAACTTAGCCTCTCATCGAAGGTGGCACAAACCAAGACCGACTAAGGAAGTTAAAAATGAAGAAACGTCTGACAACGATAACGGAGAACAATTCCCATGCGAACAATGCGGAAAGAAATTCAGGAGAGTCGCGTATCTTAGGAAACATCAGACAACACACCAAAGCGACTGACAACGGCTGATACCAGTTCGTCCTATACCAAGAATGGCACCCAGATTATGGAGACCACCACCATTGCCTCAATTATCCATCAACCACAATGGACAGTCACCGGTGTTGGAAAGGTATGTTCCTAATGTTACTTGGATACCACCTTTTTGAACCATTAACATATCTAGTCATATTGATAGTCATTACATTCTTACTAGTCTTCTCCTAGTCATTTTGTTTTAAGAAAAATAAGAATATTAAGTAACTCTAGTCATATTTTAGTTAACACTAAAAGATCTAGTCATTGCACTTTTCTAGTCATT
Source organism: Osmoderma eremita (assembly GCA_031763485.1). Classification (NCBI taxonomy): domain Eukaryota; kingdom Metazoa; phylum Arthropoda; class Insecta; order Coleoptera; family Scarabaeidae; genus Osmoderma; species Osmoderma eremita. The sequence goes on from JARFOC010035709.1 coordinate 17,665, forward strand.
ACTCATTACTATTATTGGTAGTCACTTTTACTGTACGCCTACTGCAAAAGTTTATCATTTAGTAGTCATTTTCCTCGAACAAATGGTGCAGTACATAATTAGGATACATTGTATATATAAACGTACTACGTAAGTTTTGAATAAATAGTATTAGGCAACTGTATTATTAAACAGTTATATTTGCTATTTTAAAAAGCAAAATTTAATTAAATAACTGGATTACGTTGGGATTATGTCTGCAAATAATTTGAAATTAAATCAGTAACTGTATTGCGAATAATAATCGTAGAGTTGCACCAGTGCCAGTCATTCAGCGAGACGTGATTACGTTTGCTAATAAAGTTTTTGTTATTATACAGGGTTAGTATAAAGTTTCCATACATCTAATTGTTTGTTATTTTAAAGAAGTTCTTTAAATTTTGCATATATAATTGATAATAATAACAAATTATTGAAGTTATTTTAAATAAATATTTAAATAAATTCGTTATCCAATATTAAATTATAAAATAATTAACCTAAATTTTTCTGGCATACCTATTAATTTTTTGGTTTTTATTAAATGTAAATACTTCTGCATTAGTACAAATACCAAGCAATATAACAAATTAGTAAATGTGTTGCAAAATTTAGTTATGTAAAATTACTTACTACGACTTTGATTGTTCCAAACACGTTTGCGTGAAACCCCTAGCGTACAAAACCATAAAACCCACACTCTCTAAAGTTGAAGTATAGATTATCCTTATATACACAGTGGGCAAAATATAAGCCGACTAGTCATGTAGGTAATAATTTTCCCATAAAAATTTTATACAAAAATCTACGCACTAACCTATGCCACATAAATTTGAAATACTTTTGAATATGATGGTGATTCATTTATATGTACTAGAGCAAAATTTTTTTTTTAATAGAACAATTTATATGGTATTACATTTTCATATTCAGGTTGTGCTGATAAGACAGATATGTCTTTAAATCTATGTACGTATTCGTGAAACCCAGGTTTCTAAATGGAACACATGTATATTTTCCATATTTTACAAGGAAATTTTACTAAATAAAAAAATCTTAAACCCAGCCACCCTAACTTAGTGGTTTGAGTTCCACTAAGTTAGCATAAGCATGATTTACAACACGGGAATCCTGGTGGTCGCCCTCATTTATTAGGGTGAATAAACCTGAATTTAGTATTAATACTTTTTATTGTTTACATTAAGCAATTTTTAAGTTTAAATGCTTAAGAATCAGAGGATCCGAAAATGTAATTGTACTGAGCCTGCTCATTTATAAAAATATATATTTTTAAAAAATTAAAAAAGCTTTAGGTATATAGAACGCACTAAGAAAGACAAAACAAGCATTTTCCTTAACTTCTTCTAAAGCCGAAGTTTCATTTTCTTGATGGGGCTGAACTAGGAGGACTAAAAAAAAACTTCTTTTTTTAAAGAGTTATCTATAAAGCTCTTTTATTTTTTCAAGTATATATTTATTTACACAAAAATTGCATCATAAATGCTTAATAAAAAAATCCGAACCAAGATTCGAACCACTGGATTGTGGCATTAAGCGCCGCGCCGGTCGTCTACGCGACAGGCTAACGAGGTATGTAAATTAAGTAATGAGGCTGACAACGTAGCGTTTGAGATGGCAACACGGGAAGCACGCGACATGGAGGGGCGACAAGTGGACATTGTAATACGCGTTCAGTGCAAGATTGAACTCGATCAAGTCATTTCGTTGTCCGTTGTCGTTTTCTCCGTGAATCCGGGTTTCGTAGTGCGTTCTACAAATCAAAGACATTAATGTTAATTAACTGTCTGACCTTGGCGCACGAACTCTTTATGAACGATTCCGTGGCTATCAAAGAAACAAATCACTATGCTCTTCGTCTTTGATTTGCTCATTATTGCCTTTTTGGGCTTTGGAGTGCCTGAAGTGTGCCATTCCATGCTCTGGCGTTTTGTTTTCAGGTCATACTCGAACACCCAACTATCATCACCAGTAATGACACGTTCCAAAAGTTTTCATTATTTTCAATCTATTCCAAAAAGTCGAGGCACCTTTCTCTCCTGATGTCCTTTTGTTCCTGCGAAAAGTTTTTTGGAACCATTTTCGAGCAGATCTTTCTCATTCCCAATTCATTGGTCAAAACTTGATGAACGGTGGTGTAAGACAAATTCAACTGCTCCCCGATCATTCTGACGGTCAACGAACGATCTGAACGCACAAGGTCGCGGATTTTGTCGACATTTCCATCGGTTCTTGCAGTTGAAGGCCTTCCGCTGCCGTGGCTCATCTCCCATCGACTCTCTTCCTTTTGAAAATGCCTTAAACTACCGAAAAACCTGGGCTTTTGTCTCCTTAGGCCTGCTGAAGTTTTGCAAAAGTATCTGTTGCACTTTGCCCAAGTCTGAACCACACCGTTGGTCGAAATTAATGTCTTTCATTTCTAGAACGCACTACGAAAACAGGGTTCACGGAAAAAACGACAACGGACAACCAAATGACTTGATCGAGTTCAAACTTGCACTGTACGCGTATTACAATGTCCACTTGTCGCCCCTCCATGTCCAGTGCTTGGTGTGTTGCCATATCAAACGCTACGTTGTCATTCTCATTACTCAATTTGCACACCTACTATACGACACAGTACCAATTGCATATTAAACCCGTTATATTAATTATTTATTAATTAATTAGTTAATTAAATTTTAATAATAATTCAAGATCATATGTTCTCGAGAAACTATGCACATTGTGTTGGCATCAGAGATAGGCAAGAATTTAAATTTTCAAATCGATATGACATTCAGAAGTGTATTAAAATTGCACTAGAAGATCGGGTTACATACCTACATAGCCTCATACATATGTAAGTCAAGTTCATTTAAAGCTTTTAATAAAAAGATGTAGTAGATAATTATACATGAGAACTTGTATATTCAAAACTACTTGAGATTTGTGAATTATGTTAGTGCCAAGATTCTTTTTGACAAATAATTTTACGGGAGAAGGTATTCAAGCGTTACATTACTACAGTTAATACACTTCATTTATATCTTAAAATATTTAGTTGTAATAAAAGAATGCAAATTATCAATCTTTCTCATAATGTCGTTAAAAATAAAAATAAAATAAACAGTTCCAAGCGCCGCATAAGGACTTCACAGTAGGAAACTGCATGAGTATTTACAGGGTGACGCATTAGCGTGGCAAAGCTCGATATGTGCATTATCATATAAGAAATCAAAGAAAGTTATTTACGAAAATTGTAGACAGTCTTAAACTTAACATTTTAAAATTATTATCATACATACAGGATGTTTCATATCACCAGGATGAATCAAACATACATTTTCTTAAATGGAACATTCTGTATATTATTTAATATTTAGAGTAAGCTCATGCCTCACACTGCCAATGTACATATCATTGAATTATACAGCGTGTTTCAGAAGCTATGGTTGATTCCATATCCAAATCACTGTGAGTTCAAGGTCTTGAATACTGCGAACGGCACAGTCTTATTTTTTAATATTATTGGCCCACTTTTATGGTAAAGTAATATTTTTTCAAAATTGTCAAAATTAAATACAGGGCGAGTCAAAACTCAAATACATTAATTTTTCAATTATTTTAAATGGATCACTGGGTTTTATATCATAAAAAGAAAGAATAGTTTAGTTACTTTCTTTTTTATTAAGCACTCTCTATATCTAAAGTCATTAATTTCTAAGATATTTTAAAGCCTTTTTAAAAAGTGAGATATTTCAAATTATTTGAATATAAGAAGTTAGTCATGGAAAATGAGAGTTTAATGTTGAATATAATTACAAAATCCAAACATTTGTAACTTGCACTAATGATTAACATTTATTTAATTAGCTCAAACGTTTAGGAGAACATTTTCCTATAAAAACAGTAAATGATATTCTAAAAGGTCTAAATAAACTTGACCATTCCCCCGTCTTTCCAAAAAATATGGTCCATTTACATAATCTCCTAGCTAGTAATTAAGACTTAAGACTGTCTTACTATCATTTTGCCACGATTAACTTGTTATATTAAAATTATTTCTACAAATCACACTTTTATAAAAAGATTTTAAAATATCTGAGAATTTAATGGCTTTATGTATAGAGAGTGCTTAGTAAAAATGAAAGTACCTAAACCATTCTTTCTTTTTACAATATAAAATACAGGCTGACCCATTTGAGTTTTGACTCGCCCAGTATTCAGTTTTGACAATTTTGAAAAAGAATTCACTTTGCTATAAAACTAATATCAAAAGTCTATGCATGTAAAAAAATTTCAGACTGTATCGTTTGCAAGTATACAAGGCCTTGGACTCACGCTGATGTTTGTATAAAATTGACTATAACTTCTGAAACACGTTGTATAATTCAATGAAATTGTACATGCATGAGCTTAATCTAAATCTGAAATAATATACAGGCTGTTCCATTTAAGAAAACGTATGTTTGGTTCACCCTGATGATATAAAACTTTTCTTTGATATCTTATATGATAACGGATATATCGAGCTTTTCCACACTATTGGCCATTAACATTATATTTAATTAATATGTCCTTTTCCTGGAGTATTTCCGAAAAGCTTTTAAAATTATAATTTATATGAGACAAAAATAAGATTTGTGTTATTGTTTCTTTCAATTTAGTACACACCGTACTACTTGTATATGATAAGCAACTTGCTTTGTAGAAATTACATTCCATGAACATGGTATTCTCTCCATGGTATGGTCTCTTCTACTACAACCCCTATATCCTATATTGTAGCAGCTATATTGTAAATACAAACTCCAGATGCGGCTATAGTACTGAAAAAGAAAAGTGAATGACTTGCAGTAAACTTTGTTGATAAAACTTTAAAAAACAAAAGAGGTATTTTTTTAATATTGCACGAAAACATCACTTTCAAAATTTAAATTTCTACTGACAATAACTTTTACACTTTGCTAATCCGAGAAAGCTAGACATTGAGTAGCTAACAAAGAGATATGTGTAGTCATCCAATAGAACTCCCAAACGCATAGGCATAGTAAGATTTGAGTAACCTAGAATACCTATAGTCGAAAATTGTTCATAGAAACAATTTTCAATGATATCCTAATTTACCCATATCTTACTTGATAAGGAAATCATTTTGGTAAACCTACAGTATTTTTTAGTCTAGCGGTAGTCGCTGTTTCTATTTTATAAACTTGTATATATAATGTATAATGTAGATATGCTTAGATGAATTGCATTATGAATTAATGTATACGTGTAAAATAAATTATGTATATATTACAGATATGTAGTAGGTAGTACTTAACAGATAAACGTACGAGTTGTTCTGTAAATCCCGGAGCCATGTTAGTTTTTGTATTAACAAAATATAAATTTTGTTCTAGCTTTCTATATCGCAAAATCGAATACGTTTTGTTTCAGCTAGTTTCTACATTATTTTGACCTTCTGGCTTTCTTTCTTAATTAGATTTGGGAAGTTAATCCAAGTTATAAAGTTAATTTTATGACCGGGAATTTATAGAACAGCTGAATATTTCTTATATCCTAGGAATAGAAAAAATGTTAATATATTTTTTTAATAATGTGATATCTAATTATAATTTCTTGTAATCAAAATATTAATTTAGTCTTATTTTAATTTATATTTTAAATGGAATCACTATACATTTCAGTTCCTTTAGTGTATAATGACGTGTGAATTTACAGAAAGAATCAAATCGAATTTTCGTCACACATTGAATTAAAAACGAGGGTGCGGGCTTGGGAAGAAGTTTGCAATAAGCTCAAAGCGGCAACTTGACCGCACTTTAAAAAAGTTCATTTTAAATTTCCACATCAAGTACAAATAATTTAAAATTTAAATTTTAGGGATGCGTTTGCCAGTATTTTTAATATATGTAATTCTAAAAATGTAAGATACGTAAGATTTTTTTGTTGGATTAGTTTGATATTTAACAAATGAACATATCAATCACTTTAATTGTGGATTAATTTATTAAGTATTTTTCTCTAGTTTGAATTACTTTCTTTGTATGTGTTAAATCTAATATACTTTTCCAAACAGCAAGGTATTTTCTGGTAAGCAAATATAGGTATAAATTAGATATTTATTTTAATAAAATAAGGAATTGTGATATTAATATTAATTATATTCTGTCAGAATAAACCTAGTCATAAATATGTACAAAATATCAAGAAATGCGAGTGTTTCTAGTCAAACTGTAGATAACCACGAAACCATTCATGGACACTTTAAGAAAGTGTTATCTTGATGATCTCGTTGTGGTTAAGTTAGTCGTAAATTGTAAATTGTAATGAGCGTGTTTAAGGATTAAATTGTTGTACATATAATATTGTAGAAAATAATAATTATTTATTTTATTTATTATTTCTTTAGGTTGTAAGTTTATACATTTCTTTTTTATAACTTTTAACTTGTATCATATGTATAATGATTGTATTGCGTTTCATTAAATAAAAGCGTTTGAACAATAAGACATTTATTCAATCTGTAATCCCGTAACGCGCCTTTCGTACGTTTGGGTTTCAAAAAGTTCCTTAATAAAGGTTTCAAAACTTAACCGCTTTACTAACAACAAACCCAATATCACTAATCATTTTAAAATATAAAATTATTTAAAAGCAAAACGAATATGACGACTCATCAATCATAAAATGTTTATAATATTTTTATGTACTTTTAAAATACGTCAAACTATTGAATAATAAACTCTCCCATTTAGATATCGACAGGAAATCAAGGAGTTTTAAATAATGCATTATGGGATGGTGGTATGCTTGACCATGTCTTGTGTAACTTGAGCGACACGGTTTCACTTGTCCGTGCGGACTTGCCACTTGTTCAGGAAGACTCTTACCATCCCGCTTTGTCCTTTGATGTTAGCTTCAGTCCGACAAGCAGTGTTTGCTCATTTCCTACTTCCAACAATACACGGTACAATTTTCGGAAGGCTGATTTTGCAAAGTTGAATGGCGAATTGCTCCGGGTAGACTGGGGGTTCCTTGACGGCTACACTAATGTTGTTAGCTTTACGGAAATTTTGTGTCAAATTATATGGTATATTTGATCGCTGTATCCCAATGATGACATGTCTACCTTCTTCTCTAGGTTTTCCATCCTAGTTTAATAAAGAGATATTAAAGAACCTAAAATTAAAGTCCTATTATCACAGAAAGTGGAAACAAACAAAGAATATATACGATTACAATGAATTTAAGGGTATACGCCGTATGTGTAAAGACCAAATAGGAACTGCATAGAGTAATTACTTGGAAATAGTTGAGGGAGGCATTAATCAAATCCTCGTGAAATATGGCCTTTCGTAAGAGCGCAACAGAGAACTAGCCGTATACCTGAATCAATGAGTCACAACGAGGAGAACATCGACGACCCTCAAGAAACTGTAAATACTTTTGCCAAAATATTTTCTGATGTCTTTGCTTCTAATACACAAACTACTACACTACAATCATTTCTGGATCTCCCGTTATTTAAGTTGAATCCGGTTACTGATTCATCTCTAATAAAAATTATGTCATTACTTCCTAGTAAGCGCACTTCCGGTGACGATCAGGTACCCTGTGTGTTTGTCAAAGGTGCTCGCGTGGCTCTAGCGACTCCCTTATGGAAATTCATTAATCTCTCGATAGAACCAGTGTCTTTCCGACCCGCTGGAAGTATGCTCGAATTGTTCCCGTATTCAAAAGTCGAGATAAGCGTCTGGTGTCCAATTATCGACCAATCGCAGTTCTTTCCAGCTTTTCAAAAGTTTTTGAGCATCATATATACGACTATATTTTTAATAACGTTCGCTGCTATATTTCACATTATCAACATGTTTTTTGCAGGTCATTCTACTGTTACCAACCTTATCAGTTTTCTACAGTCTGTCTGTCAGATTGTCGATGACCATTGACAGGTCGATGCAATTTACACCGACTTCTCCCGGGCAGATCAGGTAGATCACAGAATATTGCTGAATAAATTGTATTCCTTTGGCTTCGCTCCTTGCCTTCTGCAACTCATGGCATCATATTTGTCAGATCGTGTAAACTACGTCTTTTATAATGGTTTTAAGTCCAATGAGTTTTTGTCCACTTCTGGTGTTCCTCGAGGATCAAATCTAGGACCTTTATTATTCATATTGTTTATAAATAATTTACTAACCTCTCTTCCATGGTGTGCCCCGGGTTATGCCGATGACCTTAAAGTATTCACCAGTATTGACAACGATCATGGTGTTTCCCTGTTGCAAAGAAATCTTCAAGTTATTGCGAACTGGTCAGATGGAATAATTTATCGTTAAATGTTAATAAGCGTTTTGGTATGTCCTTTACTCGTCAAACCAGACTCTTTCCGTCTACCTACGCATTGAATGGTTGTATTCTGAACCGAACCGATATCATTAAAGATCTGGGAATTACTTTTGATACTCATCTAACGTTCAATCTTCACGTACAAAACATTTGTAATTCTACTTCTAGGACATGGAATTTATTATTCGATCTTGTAAAGCTTTTAACAACCCAGATGTCATTAAAATATTATATTTGGCTTTTGTAGTAAGTAGATTGGAATACTCATGCGTTGGGTGTTATCCCTTTTACAGCACACAATTTGAAAGGGTTCACCGTCGTTTCTTGAAATAACTGACCTACAAAATAACCAGGAGTTATCCTGATTGGACAGTCGAGTATAATGCGTTATTGGAGACGCATGATTTACAGTCACTGCAACAACGTAGATC
>JARFOC010035718.1:0-26462 GCA_031763485.1 Osmoderma eremita
CTTCTACCTGCCTCAAGCTCACACAAATTTGTTGTTGAAGGCACCTATTTACTTTGTTTGCAGTTCTTACAATCGATCTTGCACTGACTGCGCCATTTTCAATTGCTCAGTAAGCCAATTGCTTGACTGTGTATAGAGTTTTTGTCTTTCCTGCTGGTTTGGCCGGATGCGTTCTTGGGTGGTGCAGCGCGTGATAGTGTTATTTAAGTTATATGTCACAGTTTCTCATATTAATGTTTATTAGAGTATAATATATTATTATTTATTTTTGCTATATTTCATTGTAACTGTTGTGTTGTTATATTTACTTGTGATTCTTATGCCCTGTAATGTACTGTTGGGCTTAATATATATTATTATTATTATTTTTCTTACAAATGAACAAAGTTTCCAAGTAGAAGCTTACTGTTAGTTGTAAATTATTTAGATACTTAAAGCTCGCCCTTTTTAACTACACATTAATTATACCTACATAAATATTAGAGTAATTTATTACCAACCTAAGCACCTACTTACAGACACTAACAATGCAATTGAAAGATTACGCACTTTATAAAGATATAAGTAATGCGTCTACGTTCTGCTTTGTAACAGGATAATTTATGATTTTGTTGTTAGGATAATTTATCTTTGACGGACAAGTTCAGTAATGGGCTTCATTCCACCGTAAGAGCCAAGAGTATAAGAAAATACCTCGAAGGCAAGCCTACTTTGAACGGCTTGTCTTGCAAAAAATCTATTAGTATAGATTTATATGTTTAATGTTTGGTAAAAAGTACACATTTGTATTATTATAAATACTTTAATGACTACCATGACATGTATTACGGACTACTGAATTTCCTTCTTTCATTTCATTGGTTAATGGGTAAAAAAGTATTTTTTTAAATTTAGATAACATAAAAAGGCAAAAAAATGTGTTGAACTATGTTTAATTTTATTTATAATGTACATATATAATACAGTTTTAAAAATCATATTATGATTGTTACCCTTGTTACTACACACAAATAATTAGAAAGAAAGTTGGAACATGTTTGTATAATTTAAACATACACATAGTAGGCGAACTGTTAAATGTTTTGGTTTTCATTACAAACGAATGTATTAAATCCACACACGTGGGATGCTTATTAGTAAAATATCTCTTGAGGTAGCTATTATTATCTACGCTGCTCATATTTTTTTTTCCATTTGTTATATACACGGACATGGGCCTTAGGTGTGGTCACTCAGACCACAAATTATGTTGCACAGTTGGACATCGTGTAGTTTGCTTTTGAAAGAGGAAACAATAAACAAGATATATTGGTATTTGTTTAAGCGATGCCCGCGTCTAACAAAAACAACCTGGTAGGAATTTGGACGTTGATGTTACCGATAGGAAATATTTATTTTAATCACTGCGTGTCTAAGTTTACGAGATAAATCTTTCGCAGCTTTTTTCAACATCGGGGGTATTTATATTTTGTTCCATAATTTCTTGTAATATAAATTGACCTTTTGGTAATAGTGGCGTTTAGTGCTCCTATTTTTCGCTGTTCGCGGTCATTTAATACACATGCATAACGGCGGACCAGGTTGTCAGATTTCGTCCAATACTTGTAGATCCATTTCCCTGAATTAATTTGAATGTAAAAACCTGTCAATGGCTTTTTTGTAATGTTATTGTTAAAAGTTAGTAAACACATCCTAACATTTTTATATTCACAATGAATCAATAATAAACCTTATCACTGTGTATTTGTCACAAGATTATTTGAATTTTCATAAATGATTATTTGCTTTTGTAGAGTTTTTCTTCACGAATGACATTGGGATTGAGACATTGGGAATTCTTCAGTAAATGGTGCTTTACGAGTCAATAAATACATGTTAAATTATCATTAAAGCAAATATCCTGTAAAACAACTCCCTCAACCCTAATTTCCTGATCGTTCATAATTTGGTTATCGGTCAAGATTACTGTTGGTGCTATCCCAACTCTAAACTAAATAAATAGGCTAAAACTGAAGAAAAAAGATTTTAACAGTAATAAATACCCAAACAAACAAAAAAGTAATTTAACGACATATTATAATTAGGTACTGTAGGATAACCCAAATTAAAATTAGATCAGTTACCTAATTTTAACGTTTTTTGGGTTCCTGTATTGTACTCAAAGATATAATACTCTACATGGATCGCTCGTCCCGCTATTCTGCGTACAGCAGCGAGCGCCGCCAGTATTAGAAAGAGATAGCTAATTACCTTTAGCCACTGGTGTGCAAAGGAGCGATGCGGGTACCACGTGATATACGGCAGAATATTTACAGCAATAGTGAAACGAAACACGAAATTAATTTATTTTATTCCAATTTTCAATTAAAAATAACATTAGATACATTTTAAGTTATAGAAAATATGCACAGACGTATATTACAACCTTATTTTAGTAAAACAAAACATATTTTTTATTATACCTGAATCATAATCTCTGATTTTCAATTGTCACTTGAAGCACACTACTATGCTATACTACACAATCATATACAGAATTTGTCGTAATTACAAGCGAACAGCATAGAAAAGCCCGGACAATTGGCGCGCTTTTGCCACATGTCACGTGATCCGCATATTCTGTCTCTCTCTAACATTGACGACAGCACCAACGCCGCACGCGCTATCCACCAGTTGTATAAGATCTTTGCGCTTGCCGTATCAATCAATTGGCATAATTTATTGGGCCTTGGTCTTGCCGTCGAATTGTCGCCGCAGATCATCTAAATCAATTATGTCGTTGGTGTTTATCATGTTCTTCATAACGCCCCATAAGTCGAAATCAAGGGGGTTAAGGTCGCGTGACCGAGGAGGCCATGGCATAGGACCACCTCGACCAATCCAGTTATTTTCAAACACATTCTCTAAATGTTGGCGAACTAAACGATTAAAATGCGACGGTGCGCCATCGTGAAGAAACCACACTTGTCGACGTACATTCAAAGGAACTTCTTCCAATAGTTCCATCAAATGATTTTGCAACAACAAGGGATAATCATATGCATTCATTCGATTTGGTAACACAAATGGGCCAATAAGTTGTCCGTTGACCAGTCCGACCCAAACATTTATCGAAAACCTATGCTGGAAATGATTACGACGAACAGCATGTGGATTTTCCATAACGCAAATATGAGTATTACGACAGTTATTTATGCCGTTACGTGTAAACGTTGCTTCTTCAGTCGCCAATACAATGGAAGAAAAGCATGGAATTTCTACATGTTGTTGTAGAAAGAAGCATCTTCTTCGGCGAGATTAAAGACTTTTTCGCCATCCAAAATTCGTCGGTGTCGGCCAGGACATGGTGATCCTGGCCGACACCAATGAATTTTGGATGGCCGGCTTTGATGTGTTCACAGTACACCAGTTTCTCGTGTACGGATTACTGGAGCTGTGAATTTTTGTGGAATAGGTGCTGGCCATTCCTAGGAAACCGCCCAGCGTGCAATCGACTTACAGCTGCAGAATTCTGGCGTACCTCACGATAAATTAACAACATGTCAATGTATTCACTTTTGGTGCGATGGACCATTTTTGCTTTCCTTGTTATTTATTCGGAAAAAATTAGGTCAAACTAGCAATGCAGCGACAACTAAAGAAACAGCTTGACCGATGGGAAAAGTTACAGACATCAGCCTACTTAGTAAAAAATTCACTAATAACCTATTGTTTACATTTACTTTGCAGTTTGCAAGTTTTTGATCAATCGTTTTAACGTTAAAAACCTTTTTTTATGCTGGTTAATCACCACTTAAAAATTAAAAAAAGAGCTACAATTTTTTTAACATTAATATCTCTCTTATTATGCAACTTTGTTAAGATATTTTTACGTTAATGACTTTATTTTAAGATATTTAATCACCCCGTGAAAATAAAATCACAAGACCGTAAACAGCCTGTATAGATAAAGGATTGTGTAACCTAGCAACTACTACTTAGACTTAAATAACTTCAACTGTGATTAAATTTTAATGGTAATAACAAATGGTCGGGAAATATAAATATAATTGTTCCAAAGTATATGATGATACTAAACCAAAATTCTATATTCTTTCGAGCGCGTTGGTTTTACATGTAATTTATTTAAAGCAGTTCCATAATACGACTTAATATAGTACATATAAGTCTCTTATGCTTTATTATTTCAAAGAAACAGTAAAATAACAGTTCTTAAGTCGAAGCTTACCATTTTAGTGTAAAATTATGTCTGTGATACAACATATTTAACTGTCATTAGTGTACAATATCCGAGAATCGATTTTTAAAATATGACGAAACCCTATAATACAATACCTGACTAGGTACGTGCCTATTTGCCATTAATGTAATTACATGGACGAGTAAGGTCTCAGTTTCAAATAAATTCTCACGAGACTGCACGTTAAATGTTATGACCATAAATGTTTAAATAATATACGGATATTGTGTTAATGTCCTGCATTAATATTATAATTCACCATATATAAAGTATACAGAACTGTTGTTTATTCTTCTAACAAATATCAGTTTAAATATTATTATCGCAGTAATTTGGATCTTGTGAGGTAAATACCCATATAAAAAATGCAATATACTCTAGGAATAGGTGCTATCGTAAATATGTTCAGTTATAAACTGAAGAGCATTCGAAGAAATTTACTGGTGCCATACTAATGTTACCGCACATGTATTTATTACTAGGCTACTAATTTTTACATATTACTAAAAAAGGCAACTACAACACCCTGTATTTTTTGCATTTTCTGGTACTTATTTCAACTTATGTTCTCATCCATTAACTACAAGCGATATTGATGCTATAATCAGATGCTATCAGATGTCCTGAAGGATACATGGTAGTGGGAATACGATTGGCGAACGTTGCCGAAGAAAAAAATACCCTACCCCAATGAACGGCAAAGCAAGACAAATTGTGCCGTTCATCCTAACGTGTAGCTGGAAGGCTTCTTTCTAACCCATCATTTTATATATCGCAATAACTTATCTCTGTCTCAAACGACACATTTATGTTCTTTTATCATTTAAAACGGTTTATTGCAGGATTTTGTTACCGATCTGCAAATCTATATGTATGTGCATTCATCACACTTAGAAATGCTCAAGTAGGAATGTAAATTAGAGTATTATAACATTCTAATGTTCGAGCACGGTAGGCAAACCCGGGTTGCCCGAATTGCAACCACGGTCAACCTGATCGTTAATCTGCTACATGAATCGCTGTCTGTATATATTTGACTTGCGTTTACTCAATAATCCCTTGCACGAATTGGTAACGAATTAAATGGTTTATATATTTAGTAAAAAAAATAAAAAATACCCTTACCACCTCGATGAGTGAAGAACTCCTAGATACGTATTTCGGCAACTAAGTTGCCATCCTCAGCAGAAACTACGAAGGAAGATAATGTTAGACGTCGCACTCTGGGAGATTTGCACCACACAGAACACCACTTGAATAACACTCATCCAACCAGGAGTTCTTCACTCATCGAGGTGGTAAGGGTATTTTTTTTTCTATTTTAAGCCACCGTATCCTATTTTGTATTTCATGGTTTATATATTTAACAGAGCTAAAGTTAAGTAAATCACACTTGAAAAAACATTTTTTCTTATAATGGTTGCTATTATTTATACATGCTTGCAACATTAACAATAACATAATATATTACAAAATAATAAAAAAGCAAAATACAGAGAATTAAGCAAAACTCCATCATAAATTTGAAAACAAAGTATATACACTACACTGAGAGAAATCCGTGTAGCAAATATTAAAACGGCGCAGCGCTGTAGTATGGATTTTATAATAAATTCAACTTCTGACTTTCAACTAGACGTTTTTTAATTAACGTGGTAACAATATCATTGTTGATTCTTAATATGAATATCGTTTGATTTAATGCTAATTTGTGTGGGAAGCTTTGGTACAGTAAGGCGTAGAATACCCCTTTTTGTATGCCGGTATTCTAGAACTCTATGGATTTTGAATCAAGAAATTGGCAGACTGAATTCCTTACATCAACTCGAGTTTTGAACTGTCTATGTTTCATATAGTTGTCAACAGACAAGAAAGGGTGGTTATCACTTGGCGAAATATCAGGAGAATATGAAGGATGTGGTAAGGTTTCCCAGCCAAGCTTAGAAATTTCACTCTTGCGGTATGCGGTTATCCTGCAATAAACCCCTTCTTTCCGATTGATCCAAGAGGGGATGAGTGCTGCTTGTACTCACTGAAGCTGCTCACAGTACAACTTAGCAGTGATGGTGTGACCCCTTCCCAAAAACTCATAATGGACCGTTCCTTTTGTTGTCCACCAAACACAAATGTTGTTTGGGTGCAAGGAAGCTTTGGAAACTGTGGTACCGAATCAGTAGCCGATAACCAATGATACTAACGCTTAGAATTTCAATATCAACTTTTCGTCTCAGGTTAACAACCGATCAAGAATTGGTTCATTATTGTTGGATGAAATTGAATCTTTCTGCAAGCTCTAGGCACATTCTACTGGAATTTTCCTCCACAACCCGTTGAATATCCTCGTTGTTAATGATCTTCGGTCTCCCAGAGCATGTTTCATCGGTCAAGTCCGAATGCGGTACATCTCTTTCAGGTTGCCACTGCAGCTTTGGTACCAAGTTTGTACTCATAAAGTAAACAACCTCGAATTGAAGTTTTGTTCGTTGCCATTTTCAATTGTTTAAAACTAGGAATTAAACAAAATAAACACAATAAACATTCATGGCATTCTACTTTATACAAAAACCGCACAAACTTATTTGGTTACCCGATATTTAAAAATCTCTATTTTTAGATATCGTCCACAATATTTCTATAGTACAATTTACTTACTACAAAAACTAATTGTAATATTTACTATTAGGAATGGAAAATTTCGTTCGATTGCTTCATTAGGATAAAATGCGATTGTATGATGTTATTTTTCCCTGCAAGTAGTAGAAACTTTTACTGCAATTTTAGTGTTGCCATTAGATGAGTATTTTGCTACAAATTGTACTTGTATATGTATTATAGAGTGTAGTACATATACAAGTAACTAAAATTTTCTACAATACAGTGAACGAAATATTTATAATAGCAGTACAAAGTTGCGGAATTCTTCAAAAATAAAATAAAGTCTCACTTCCTTTGTACCATCGCAACAATTTTCACATAGATTTTGGTTATATTAGACATCACTTCGTGAAAGTCGAAATGCATCGGCTGCAATTCCTTCGGAGGATGAACTACGCTCATGATCGTTGCGGATATTTTATTACCGTTGACTGCAATTCGAGCCGTACCCGTAAACCAAGGTAATAATACCCATAAATTGCGTTGAGGGAGACTATTTACGATTTCTATAAATTCCGTATAAAGTAAATATAAGACCGAGTTTTGTGTAGATTCAAATTGCATTTCATAGTGCGATTGTACATATTTATGAATGCGGGATGACATAATAATAGTTAAAATTAATTTATTTTGTTAGATTTAGTAGCAAGGCTGTATTATCTTGAATGATACCTAAAAGTTCGTAACATTCCACAGACATTTATTTTGAAAATATCTTACAATATCCTGGAAATGTTATAATTTTCAATAAAATAGATTGCCTATTTAATTTAGCGTCGATATATTTTACAATGGGCAGGTGAATCAACAAGTAAACTTACTTTATTCACAAATTAAGCAGATAATTATATGTATGTAGAGATTTAGAAATATTCGAATCTAATCCCCCCAAGCTAGGCAACTTAACATACATTAAGAAGCTACAGTAGAAGTATACTTTAGCATATTGCCAGGCCTTGTGTCCTCATTCATGGACTACGACATGATTCTATTGCTTAAAGAGCATTAAAATACAACATTAGGTTACTATCTGAACTAAGAATATAAATACAATCATTAAGATATACTCTTTATGGCAAATATATTTCATATATTAGTTTTGCTCTTGTTTGCCGTGTTTTAACTGTGTTACATACATGCGACGCATATTTAATTAAAAACTGAGCAGAGTTATTGAATCATCGACGAAAATAAGTATGACTAACGTTTGACTAAATCATTTAATTTTGCATACTGCAGAATTTATTCATTACTCTTAATTTGTTTATCACGAAATGCTACTTGAATATTCAAGGTTCATTGAGAGCGGTTCTTTATGGATCAAACATATAGATGATAATTGAATAAAAATGAATGTTGCTTACAGATCTCTTTACTTAGAGTAAACACGCACATAAAACATATGTTGTTATTATAAACTGATTTAAGTGTTTCTTTAATGAACGTATTATCCAGAACTGATTGAATGGATTTGGACGAATAATACATAAAAGCAATTTATATATTTGCTTAATTGACATACATAAATGTATAAGAATAATGTACCTCTAATTATATATAATTTTAGCATGCAACCCCTAAAGTTAATTATCAAATACATCCAATCCATACAAGATTATTTTCTGCGAAATATCTGTGAAAAAACTTTGAGAAACTTCTATTAAAGTTATTAAAGTTTTAGTGGTAATATACATTATATTACATTTAAATGGCCCACGGTTTCTATTTATTAAGTGGTTTCAAAGAATTAGAGTTTACGCCGCCTGGGTAAAAGGGGAGAATGCCATCTTTTTCGCAAAACGTATTAAGATTATTTCACAAAATTACCGCTTCCCCAATTTACCTCGCTGGGCGGTCGTGCAAACGTTATTAATGAAGGAAAACACCCTCTTTACAGGAGCTGATGTCACAGAATGACAAAAGGTATATTCGATTATGAGACTAAGATTACGCCTTGCAATGTCCTCTTCTTATCAAAGCTAAAGGGCTGCCCCCATTTCTCTTTACTGGTCGGCTTCTTGCCTTTTTTTCTTTTCTTCATTTTTCCACGATTCTACTTTTGATTGTCCATAACTTATCAACACAAAAAAATTCATGAAAAATTTAACCTGTGCGTTCATCTTTTCAGCTGTTCCTTCAGTGTTGTGTTTTTATTTATCTAGGTAAAGTCGTAGGCATCCCCAAAATTGTATTATCAAAGTTCTATGTAAGAAATAAACCAATCATTAAATTCCTTGAAGTCACTTTGAATGTTGTTATAACAATCCAGCTTACAGCGTAAGTTTACCCTCCAAATGGAACAAAATACAGTCCCTTCACACTTGCAGAGTTTGTTTCAATTTCTACATGCAGCTTGCAACATCAATGACACGAGATTTGGTATCTTTCCCTGGGGGCAACAGTTTTGTTAAACAAGGTCAAGCTGGGCATGAACAAACCGTAAGTACAGCTCGCCACGTTTACGGTGAATAAAGGTTTATATCGGTGCTGGTTTATATCGGTCTTGTGAGACAAATTTATTTTTCACCCCTTGGTAAATCTGCATATAATGTAGGCAAGGAGCGCAATTTTGTATTTCCATGCTCCAAAACCTTACGGTAACCAGTTTGTGCAAATTCTCAGAATTCTTAGAGCTGTAGAACACAGACACCGTTACTCTTTGTTTGTTGGTAAGATAATCCGTCCGTTCCACTAGGGCGCCTAGGTCCTATTTTAGAACGGATGCCATCCTAGAGTTCATCAAACATATGCAGGCCCTTAACGTAGCTCAGAATCTTGTTCAATAAGGAATCCTTCAGGTCAGCTAAGGTAGTAATTTCCTTCCCAAAGATGGAGTACCTAATTTGGGATAATACTGTTTCTTCGTCCCTCATACACAAGCGATATTCGATTTATTCAAAAAAATCCGATTCTATGTAAGTGTTTTCTGTGTTAACACAGAGGTAATTACTTTGGCCCTTTTACGGTCAAGTTCTAGTAATTCTCTAATTATGACATAAGTAGGTGAGCCTACACTTTCGCATGTACCGACCCAGAGGAATTGCTCCAATTTGGAGTACTTACCGTTTTACCAGAAACTAATTTGTTGTTTGGCTATCAAAGTTGCTATGCCAATTGCAGGTTCTGGACCCCGTAAACACCCCGCTACATCCTTTTCGGCAAGTATGTCAGCTGTCTCATTACCTTGAATGAGGAAATGGCACGAAACCCAGATTAGGGTTAATTTGTTAGCCGCCCCTATTGTATTTAGAATGATGTTGCAGTTGCAGATCGGCGATCCTTTGTATGGATATAAGTTTCGCTATGATCATAGCTTGTTGCGCATTCCGCCACCAGGCTATTGCCCCATAAGTGGTGGTAAGGCGTATTACCGCCACATACATCCAGTAAATTAGTTTTGGGGATAAACCTCCAGATTTTCCACATACACTGTTACAAGACCATAAGTGCAGCCTTGCCTTTTGGGTTACGTTTCCCAGATGCGGTTACTAGACTGATGGCTTCTGAAATATGACACCTAGATGTTCTACATTTTGTGAAAATTCCAGTTTCATACCTTGAATGGTGGGTGGTATTAATTTCCTGTTCCTGTTGAACGGCACTGTCGTAGTTTTGTGCGGATTAACGCATAGGTTCTCGCAAATGGCACCAATTACATGTTGGAGGGCCATGGAGATTTCATTCTCGTCTGACCCTCTTAATAGAATGGTAATGTCATCCGTATATGCCTGTACCTCGGCCCCAAGAGTCTCAATGATGCCAAAAGGTCGTCCACAAGACATGACCATAGCAGTGAAGATAAGATCCCTCCCTGCGCGTACCCCCGCCCGGCCTTCCCTGCTCAAGGTCGTTAGCGACAATCCAGCCTGCCATGATCGGTTCTACACCACGTGCTATAACCGTTCTGCATAGGTATGAGGAAATTGAAATATTAAATGCTCTCTCTACATCCACAAATACCGACATTGCTATTTCCTTGGAATCTGTCGCTTCTGTTTTCTTGGAGATCAGGTTGCTTAGTGCAAGATCAGTGGATTTACCCACTTGATATGCATACTGGTGTGGGTGAAGAGGCTTATCTGGGAGAATGACTCCTCGGATATGATTCCATTTTCTAAAGTTTTCAATGGAAACGACAACAGGCTAATTGGATGAAAAGTCTTGGGGGATGGTGTGGATTTACCCGCTTTGGAAAAGTACCCCGAACTCCGTCCAGCTCGTTATCCATACTACCGAAATTTTCAAAAATATTTGAACTAGTAATTAGCAGTAGAATAAATAGCTTCCTCGACAAAGCAAGCTCAACATGGTTTTCTTAGGGAAAAATCCACGACAACAGGATTGACCGAGGTGATGATCATAATACCACGGATTTACGAATTCCATATCACAGAACACACACAACACAGAAGTATGGTGACTTCTCGGATACAAAAATTTACAATAAATTACCTCAAAGTATGAAGTGCCTTCCAAAAAGTAATTGAATAAATACATATCTATCTATCTCTTGAAAGCACTTTGTGGATCTTTGCACTGTCATGTATGTTTTCCTGTCTTTGACAAAAAAGAAATGACTCTCTCTTGGCTTTTCTAACCTCTTTGTTGTACTCCGTTTGAGCTTGTCGAAATTTGTCCCAGTTGCCTGATGTGTTAGCCCGATTAAAGAAGGTGCGGACTTCTTTCCTATGGAGGCTATAGTTTTGATTCCATCAAGGTGTGGCTCTGTTTAGTTAGTTTAGTGGACAGTTCACGTAATATGCTGGGATTATGGGATCAAGGATTTGCTCCGGCGCTAAGTGTATTTGATCACGGCTCTGATACGAGTCAATTGCACTGCTGACGTACAGTGTTGATGTGGACGTATTTGCCTATAGATTTTAATCACAGTAACTTCCCCGTGAACAGGTAAAATATCAGCTGGTGTTTGTATTGAGTTTTGCGCAATGTAAGCACCACAACCACTACAGTGGTTATTGGTTGGAGCGAAGTTTTGTCCTGCTCTTTTAGCCTCTCCAAAGTTAGCATTGCAATTTCCACTACAAAATTCAAAAATCCTTTTTTCCAAGTTCTTTCATTTCTAACAAAACGGGATTTGACAAGATTTCTGCTATTTCACCAGGAAAATATAAAAGTTTAACTAGCATTTCAGATTCCTGATGGAAATAGCACACAAGAACAGACAGAATTTTTATTTCTTTCTTGTTTCGAGTTATTTATACTTGTTGTTAGTGTAACAAAACTAATTTTATTCTTAATGGAGCTCCTTGAGCGCTAGCTATCACAATTACGACAATTTTTGGGTTTTCCAAGAAAAAATTGAGGTTCAAAAAATTGTGAAATAAACTTCTTTTTAACAAATTTTCGAGAAAACATAATTTTCTCCACATTTGTATTCAAGAAAATCAACACATATTAGACAAGAAGTACTATAGACAATCCTTGCCGAAGTTTACCGAACCCCGCTGGTACGAACGTAACGAAATAACTCATAGATCATGGGTTTCACCATTAAATACTGTCTTTGCTACATCTCACTAAATCCCAACTTTCGATTAAAAGGGCAATTAATCCTCGACAAGGAACCTGATCGACGTGATTTATAACTCGAGTTCACGATGTCGTGTCTAGAGGCCGATTAATTTGCGACTACTGAAATCGCAACACCATAATCGTAAACTAGCAAAACATATCGCAACATAACCAGAAGCGGCATTCAACAGATGTTGTCTTTAATAATTTACCCATGTCAACAACAGATGTAAATAAATAAAATTTTGTAAGACAACGTAACAGGTACTGTAAAGGAGAAAGGGACACATATTAGCACCGCTTTTCTCAATAGTGGTGCGGTGTTTATCCAGTTCTCTTATCGTTTCCAGAGTCTGAAAAGGTCAAAATGTAACGTTAAATGTAATTACGTTTTCCTTTTACTAATTTAATAATATTCCTACAACATCGTACCGTTAATAGGGTAGTTAATAAAAAACTGCGTTTATAATGATTATTGAAATTTCGATTATGTTCTAGAAACGAATAAAATTAGTATACTTTGGTGTTTAACTGACCTATTAAGTAAGGATTAACATTTAAAAGCTATTTATAAGCTAGTTTTAAGTAAATATTGAAATAAAAAGCTAAATCTTTAATTTTGGTAATACGGGTAATCAGAAAATCCACACACCACAAGTTGATTTAATAAAATTCCGAACATATGTTTCGAGAGTACGTTGGTTCTTATTGTCAACCAAATCCAAATGCGCGGATTTCCCGATACTGTGCAGTAGTGATACCAGCTCACAGTCCTTGCAATTCTTTCATGGATTATGGCCCTCCGGTCCAAGGAATTAACCCGTTTTATGAAAGCAAGTAATAACATTTAATTACGTTTGAACACATTTGATTTTAATTTGTTGTTTAGTTTAGTTTGTTTAATTTGTTAGATTTCATCAATGTAACAATTTATTACTTTTGTCATAGATTTGATTATTGACGTGTCTCATATCATTGTATGATGATCTTCAGACAAATAAATAAATACATTCAAGTTGCACATCGTTGACCATTTCACCAATCTCTTCTTCAACATCATCGACTTCCGATTCAACCGAGGCTTCTGAGTTATTATCTTCAATAATAACTTCAGCATCTACATTGATGAAATCGTTAGGATCGATATCATTATTTCCAATGACTTTGATTCCGTTTAACATTCGTCCATACACAGCTAGGAGAACTTCATCCTCAGGTTCATATTCTTCCGAAAAATCAACAGTGTGACTAAATCGAAATGTTGCTTTGCGGAATTTGCATTAATATGATCCCATGCTTTTTTACAGTTTAGTACCTATATCAATTGATTGAGTTAGACTTCGTACTGTATCGACATTATCTATCTGTGCCAAAATGTGCTTTAAAATGAATGTTCTGTAAAACATTTTAAAGTTTTTGGTAATACCTTGATCTAAAGGATGACATGAAGCTGCAGCATTAGGCGGAAGAAAAATTAGTTTCATGCTATTCAAATTTAAGTCCCTGGGATTAGACGCTGCATTGTCTAAAAAGAGACGAATGTTACGCTTTTGCAATCGTAATTTCCGGTTAAACTCTGGAAGCCACTCTTTCATAATCTGGCACGTTATCCAGGCTTTCCCATTATATGTATTTTCAATCTACAGGTAAGGCGTTAATAGGAAACACAAGCACTAAATGTTAGTAAATAGACAATATTTAGTTACATTTTAGTTAATAAAGTACTGCCAATGATGAGAAGTACATTAGAAACGGTGCCGGGAAATTTAACCTGTCCTTAGATATTTAAAATCACTCTGTGTTTTTTTTTTACCTGCGGATGAATTATTATGTGACATCAACTATAACATCGTGTAATATTCATCTTTATTTTGTAATTCTAGTTCGGTGACATACATTATATGTACTGCCACGGCCAAATGTATAATTAGCTCACTCACCTATAACTTTGAAAATCACTAGGATTTTAGTTGCCGCTCCAAATTTCACGAGATGGGTTAGAAATGTGTGAGCAACTTTTCCTAAGATGAAGATTCCGACAAATAAGGAAAACACTTCAACGCGCTTTGTTATTTTAAATTTTACAGAAACAAAACAATACTAATATAAATTTCAATTATGTAGTTTTCTTTGAAATAAAAACAGAAAAAATACAATAACATACCGTTATCTAAATTACGTGAATATTTGAGGGTACAAAAAATTATCAATTGATATTAATAACACGTTATTAAATTTAGAACTATATATTAAAAAGACTAAATATATGTATTTTACGTATAATATAACACATTGTTTTAATTTCAAGTAAGAGGCAGAGCTTCTGAGGAATAGTAGGTATACATTATTTCACTTATTTAATCTTTAATCTTTAAATTCCTCAATTAGCAATATCATTTGTATCAATAAAAATCATCTGTATACAATAACTCCTCGCAAACGGATGTTGCGTAGTAGAAATTAGCGCAACTATTGTGAACATATGACCTACACATACAATAGCATATCTTGTTAGATTAATTCAATTATTATTATTGGCTTCCTTAACACAAATGTAGGACAAGAGTGGTTAACGTCATCAATCATTACCAACCGCCGACAAACGATCATGCAAGGCATTCTCAATAAGGTAGAAAAGTGTATTAAGTAAAGATAGTCAAGGAAGTCTTCCTGTCTCTTTATGTTTTTTTAACCGCTATCTTCAGTAACATATCTCCGAAAACAAGGGATTATTTAATATCAGTTTTGGTGGTTGCACTTTTTCATGAACTCACTTGCTAATTACTACTTTATAACGTAAGACTAAAAAACTCCATCGGTAAGTGCTCATTGGCAGAACAAAACGGCTTTCAATTAAATTAATATACGTTTGCAAAAATAAACAACGTAATTGCCACCTTTCAGTTAAGGTAACTTAGCATCTATTGTGTGTCATCAGTTTACATTAATGCCAATATGGTTTTATAAACTGATAAATTGCCTGGGTATTAAAACAACAGATTGCAGTTGGTATTTGCCATATTTAGTAAATATACTTATTAAGTAAGCGCTTTAACAAGACTTACAATTAGTTGTACTTTCATTGCCTTCATAACATAAGAAGCTGAGTGACTCATCATTAATCTTTTTTTATATTTCGTTTTGTTGAATAATAAAATAATATTATACAATACAATGTATAATACACCAAGCATATACATTACATATACAGGTATCCGTTGGAAAACGAAACACCCTGAATATTTAAGAATCAAAACATTTTTAAAAATCGCTGAGACACATTAACTTTTGATAGAAGGGAGACAACTTTTAGAGAAAAAACGAACTTTATAGCTTCAACCCTCTAGACGTAGGGTTGTAAACTCCAAAGTTTTTTAATTGCACTGGGGGTTGAGTGTTTCCAAATTTAAAAGCTTATCTAATCTGCAATCCATATAACCTTTTCAAAATCGAACGTTCAGTTTTTGAGAAATTAGATGTTTAAGGTATCTAAGGTATGTAAGTATACATAAAAACATCAAAGAAAAAAACGAAATACGGTCAATACTTACGAATATGGGATTTTTATAAAATCCCAAATAAATCTTTACTCGGGTGGGACTTCTTTTGGAGAACAAATGACCTGCACACCTTCACCCGAGCCACAGGGGTGGCAACTTCAACATTTTTAAATCACCGTAGGGGCTGATTAATTATTTAATAATCTTTTAAAACCAAATGCAATTTACAATATCACGGTGTATTATCGTGTCGATCGTACGGTTTTCGAGATATTAGCTTTTGAAGATAATTATAGCTAATTTTAAGAAAACTAAAGCCATTTTCACGGAAACCGTGACATCGATTTCAAATACTGAAACATCACTGTATTGCTTTTAAACTCAACCCCTAATGTAATTTAGAAATTTTGGGGTTGCATCCTCTGTGTCTAGAGGTTGAAGATATAAGGTCATTTGTTCAGCAAAAATTGTCTCCCTTCACTCAAACAATGACATTGATTCAATTGTCTTAGCAATTTTCTTAAATAGTAACTGTACTTCCATGTTTATGTTTTGTATCTTAGATATCTTAAAATGCTAATTTCTCGAAAAAGGAACGGTCAATTTTGAAAAATTGCAATGCAAATACGTAAGCTTTTAAGTGCTTTGAAACAATTACGGTTAGAAATGATTGAAGCTACAAAGATCATATGTTACCCAAAGGTTGCTCGCTTCGATCAAAGATTGACCTGTCTCAGCAATCAAGAAAAAAAAAAGATCTTGATTCTGAACTATTGAAGGTTTTCGCTCCCTGTATATATTACATACATAGGTAGTGGCATAAACAAAATAATAAAACAGTAGGAAATTGATGTACGAAACATAATAAAGCGACTGACTTCTCTCTAGCAAACGATGTCGCCCCAATAAATTGTCTTTTGCGCATATGATTGTGAAATATCGAAAAATGGAAACGGTCTGTGATTATGTATGTTGAATTTGCCGCCATTTTTGAAAATGAAGTAAAACCTCTCTCGCTTTCATGCATCGGCAAAAATACATCAAACAGAAAGTAGTTGCCAGAAACAATATAGGGCGAAAATTGGCACAACATGGCGAACTAATACAAATACAGTGCTCTCGCATTGCGTTACACGTCTGTTGAGAATGCTTGTCGGGATGGTACAAGTCCAGTTATGTCCAAAATCTGGACGGGTCGCTTAGTGACACCGGGCGTATTATCAGAAGCTGTCTCAAACCTACACCAGCTCCATTGGCTAACTAACTAAGGCAATAACTGTTCAAGGGTACTCTTTATATGGATGTAACCCTACACGTCTACAGTTGAAATAAAGAAAGAGCTTCTTTTCTACCACTGAGCCGCTAAGAACCCTATAGGAGGCAAGGGTCTAGTTTGATTGGACCCTAATGCAGGGACAGGTCTTTTATATCCCTTAACACTGCGTGCACCCAGGTTTTGAAGCTCTTGCGGGCAGTCCCATACAGCTTGGAAGATATCCGATAATGCCCTTAAGGCAGCTTGACTGACCGTGAAAACGTAGAGCGGTTTGCTTTGTGGCCCCTGCAACAAATACTCTCTAGCACAGATGTATGTGCAATGCAAAGTTTGGAGCACGGAGGCGTGCTTTCCCAGGGATATGCGCAGTCTTCGCTCTGAGCTCCCCCCGGATACCGCTGTCCCCGAACCTGTGCTAGTTTTCGATCCGTTTGTGTGCCAGATTCTTGTTTGCTGCGATATTCGTTTCAGCCTTTCTCTCCATCCCTCCCAGTCTGTCATGACTTCGAAAGGTTTGTTACAGGAGTTCAGGAATCATCGAGTCGCGGGTCATATCTAACAGGGAATTTTCAATAACCCTCGTTATTTTGGCATGTCCCGAGTTGTTCCCAGCCTTCCAATTACCATTGCACATTAGCCTGTATGCTCCCATTCTTGCCTCTCCTCTGATATAGATATCAAGTGAGGGTAGGCTAAGCATAGTCTCCATGGCCGCAGTCGGTGTGCCTCTTATTGCACCCGTAATGGCGAGGCATACCAGCCTCTGCACTCCTAGGACTTATGGGATTTTTTTTATGCGTAGTATATGAATTGCCAGAAATGAAAAGGAGAATACCGTCTGACAAAAGCTAATATCATTAAGAAAACAATACATAAATTTTAATACTTGGCTCAGGTTCAAGAGCAAATGTATGCAAACTAAATAAAAACAAAAACTGATAGCCAAATTGTACCAAGAATGATAAAAGTACAAAATCAAACCGCTGAAAGCCTCATTCCATCTGCTAAGTATGAAAAGGACGTTAGCATTTGCTAAATTTTCTATAACTCGCAATCAAGAATTGTGCAGACGAACTAAAAGTGGGTCAAGTAACTCAAGTACAAGATAATCTAATAATACCTATAGTACTGGAATGTACAGAATGATGTGGCGATCTTTATTATATACACTAGTGTTCAAAAATATATTAACTAAAATTATATGCTCCAAAATGACACAGCATTATCTAAAAGCATCAAGGTTTTTACATATATATATACATTTTAGTCAAAAGGTTTGGCCGAATTGTTTGAATAAAATACACTATACACTTTCTTTTAAAATCAAACTCAGCTATGCTTTACTTTAATCTTTACTTAGAAAATACACATTTACGACTTTTAACGGAACGGTTAATAAAATGAAATTTATTTCAATTGTTCGAAGTTTAAACGGCGAGCATGTTCATAGAACATCGACGCTTCCGTACCCACACCTACGCCTCATTGTCCGCCCCTGCAGAATTATGTATACCTGACTCTTACGAAAAATAAAACATAGTATAACTGTATTTCCGATACATACATACATATGTAGTTATACAGGTAAAGATTGTGTGCATAAGTGTAGATAAGACGATAAGACATTGTGGCTGTCGCTCGTCGAGTGTGCCCACTCTATTCTTGCGGAGTTAAGTGAATAACTTGGCGTGGTTTTTTCATAGTTCACCGGGTCCATTCTCCAACGCCCGTCATCGTCTAACCGCGATCCGTGTTTCTATCGCCTTTAATTCAGAGCCTCAGTTTAACGCGATTCGCGCGGCGACAAGACTAGTTTCGATTTTATGCACAGGTGTCGTGCGGTCTGCGGATTTTAAGTGTTGAAATTTGATTGCTGTTTAGTGATTGTTCAACGGATATTCTTCTTTGACTATCTCCTCAATGAGTCTACGAAGAAACGGTTCCCAAGTGGTTAGTATTCGTCACAAACATAGACTTCTATTGGATATTTTCCTCTTTTCTTTACCTGAATAATTATATTGGAATATACACATATGAAAATTGAAATTTGTCAAATCAAACCTTTCGATTATATGGACAATTACAGTTTACGAACGTTTAAAAATCTGTATTTATAATCTAACTGCAATTTTATTTGAAATAGTCTCAGTTTCTATAAAACTTTGATTATGACGATTAAGAAAATGTATTGCAGATACTTAACCATTATTAAATTAAATAAATTTTTATTCACATGCTGATATCTAATTTTATAAGCAAAATTTAATGAAAGAAGGTGAATTTTGAAGTAACTATCTCAGATTGCAAATTCAAATTTTGCATTTGGAAGTAATTATAATTAACAGAAAATTTTTATTTTTAAATTTCTTAAAATTGAAAATTAAACCATATTTTATGGTTTTGAAAAGTTCGCATTTAAGTTTGCGCTGATTAGCAATTAATCAATAATACGATAAAGTGTTGTTTACCATTGATGTTGATAGTATTCATATTCATATACATACAGTGAAACCTTATAATGTTCACCGTATGAACAAATCAATGTGTGTAATAACTATATTACTGATTTCTTGATAAGTAAATAAAATTAAATAAATCTTTCCATGCAAATGTTGTACATTTCCTCAATTTTTTTACGAAATTAAGTAGTTTCCTTTTTGATGCACAGCTGGATTTCTGGACATTTTACATAACTATTGACTGTATTAGAAACCCAAACATATTTTATAAAAAAGCAGACTTATTTATTGTTAGATTATGTATTGTACTCTGAGAACTGAGAACAACTTCAAAGAATTTAAGTATTACTTTCAATGTTTGGATCTTATGCAGTACATCAAAGGCACCACTATATCCATCATTAGCTTGCCGAAAATTCGTGAACGAAAGAATTCTGCGGAATATTATTTATATTATTTATACACTAAATTAACTATCTAGCAATTTGACAGAAAACTATGTTTCTCCATATTTTGTCTATTAAAAACTACGTAATACAGAATATTTCTACGAGGGATGTCCCGTTACTGAGGTACATTTTTGAATCACAGACTACTTTATTTGTAGACATCAAACATACACTAAGTAAAAACCTGAACTGTTAGCTACTTTTCAACATAAACGCCGTCAATGTTAAGGCACTTATCCCAGCGAGACACAAGCTTCTGTAAACCCTCTTCGTGAAAGGCGCGATCCAAATTTGTAAAATACTGCCGTACTTCCTCTTGAGCTTCGCCGTAGTCTTTCAAACATTTCACCCGACAAATGAGTTTTCAACGGCCCAAACAAATGAAAATCATACGGAGCCAGATCTGGATTCTCATCCGTATTTGTTGTTGATGGTTTTTTTCGCGCACCTCGTAATCATCGTTCAGAGCTATGGGTCCACTATTGAATTGTTTACACCAAACACTAACTTGTTTTCGACTCATAACGCCTTCTCCGTGATCTTCTGTATTTCTTGATGAATTTCGGTTGGTGTTTCATTATTTGCATGCAAAAAAGGAATGATCCCTCGCGCTTCAAACTTGGAGTATGTTCCGATCGGAACTGACATAATGCGGCTGTCACTGCACACGTTGTACTAAACCTAAGGCAATGACAATAGCCTCTTATGCAGTATACATGCACATCCACATGCGTGCATGTTTCAAACTGATCGTAGCGACGTAGGCTGTGTGTCGAGGTTACCTTAGTAACCGGACATACCTCGTACATCTTACAATTATGTGATTATCTATTATATCTACGCAGTTAAAAATAAACAATTAATTTTATTGTACATTAGATTACTGCGACTAATTTGGTAGTCTATCTATCATGATATACATTTTTTTGCCTTCAATACATACTTACAATAACTGAATGAACTCTTTATGAAACAAGTGCTTTTTCAAGAATGGTTACATATGGCATTGTCATAGATAAAATGTATGTATATCCTAATCTGGTTGTAACGCCAATTACGCGTTTTTTTATCAATTTGGGTCGTAGCACAAGTTGTTAAATGTGTGAGTGTAGAAATACTAGTAAGTGTACGTTATCGTACAATTGTAAATATACAAGACCAGCCCTTTTTAAGGCGTTTGCACATTCTTTCAGATATATTTGAAGCGTAAGCTAAAACATTTGTAAACTCGTAGGTAGTAGTGAAGGCTTGCATTTGTTTTAAAGTTTTCTAATAACGAAGGCATGTATTAAAGGTCGTAGCCGGATAAATAAGCATGAGTTGCAGGCCCACAGTGGAGTCAAATGACTGAAGCTGGAAAAAAAACTTCATCTCTTGAGAACGGATAGAATTCTACCGAATACTCCAAAAATACGTCAACTTTTATTTCCAATTCTACGCTTTTTAATGAAGCATCTGAATATACAGGCTGTTTCATGTAACTGTGATGACGTAATTGTAATTTTTTTGAATGTAAATCCCTACCTTTTTTTGATATTTGTTGAAACGACAGTATAAATATTTTGACAGCTTACATAAAGAGATTCCTAAGAAAAACAACTTTAAATAATGAAAACTATACAATAACGAAAAGGATGTATTTACACTCCTATCCCTTGCAAAATGATACGTATATTTTACATAATAGTTGTAAATGTTGTAATTCCAATTAAACATCTTTTTCATTTAAAATTTAATAACATTAGAATTAGAATTTATTACCCTTTTACCACGCTTTAGTACCCCAGAACTTTAACGATTCACTAGGTCCATCTCTGGTTGAATCTGGATGAGGAACGTGGACGACATCTTAATTACTATCAGAGGCAAAAAGTTGACTTAGACCGGAGAAATATGTTTTCTTTTGAATTCTGTAATATTTCAAAAACATACCAAAACTTACAGATCAAAACAACTTTCCAGGCAAGTTTTCAGGTAATGAATATTTTATAAGATACTGGAGGGTTTTTACTAACGTGATATAGAGTGCACATATTTTTCATTATAAAGCGTGACGTGAAAACACTTTCCTAACATTACGATTTTTAGGGATAATGGACTCGATATTTCCGATTTATGTATTTATTTCTGTTGCGAAAATAATACAATCGGAAAACTATTATTCTATCCCGAGTCTGTGAGGAAAATATTATAAGCATCAACTATTAGATTTTGTCCGCCTCGGCGCCCCTGTGCGGCCCCATGTTATATATAATATCCGGGCATTTATTTGACAGCCTGAATGTATCTTACACAAAAAATTTCAGCTCGGAATATTTACCGGTCTTCGAGTAAAAATTTTTTTTGAATTATTATTCCTATCTCACGACTGGCTTTTCTTATCGGAACGAAAAGAAAAGAAAATATTAAAATTTCAGCTTCTTGATAAAAAATTGGATAATAAAATGCTCTCGAAGATTGGTATTTACTTGAAAATAGCCTCTTTTCTTCACAATCGGTTTGAAAAATTACTGAAGAATGGGGAGTCACATACACGTTGTGAATACCATTACGCACAGAAGTTTAGGCCAATGGTTGGCAACTCAAGAAACTTCCCTATGAAAACGTCACATCTGATGACTTAGATA
This sequence comes from Osmoderma eremita, assembly GCA_031763485.1. Lineage (NCBI taxonomy): Eukaryota > Metazoa > Arthropoda > Insecta > Coleoptera > Scarabaeidae > Osmoderma > Osmoderma eremita. Next base: position 22,739 of record JARFOC010035718.1, read on the forward strand.
ATTTTCCAGAAACCAAGATTTTATGTACTGGTTAATATCCGTGTAAGCAACCGATATCATATTTAGCTGAAATGATAAATTAATCCGCAGTTTATTAAGGAGCGAGTGCACATATAGAGGTTTCAAGTTAGATCTCGTCATGGCAACAGCAAAGTATGCAGATGTTTTATTGAGTATGTACCTTACTATGCAGGATATTCTGCTATACGGAAGTATGTCTGTGAGTGTGGTAACGGACGAAAAATTGCCTTCAATTATACGCTGGCAGAACTCTCTCGACCAGCATATTACGAATATCGGGTCCGTTTCATCGAAAACCCCATAGCTTTCGAGTTATCGGCACTTTTATGAAATTTTCATTAAAAAATGCATGTTTGTCGCATATATCTGGACAACCGTTAGAGATATCGGATTTTCGATGGGATAATCGTAATCTACGCCTCGCTACCGACATTTTCATGTACAACAAAAGTCATACATACATATATACATATATAGTAATATATGCCCTGATTTTCGGCGAAAATATTCTGGGGCTAGCCCCGGCTACGCCCTTTTATTTCATTTTACGACCCTTCTGCTTACTCTACATTCTTTGTGCATATAAGTAATTCTGTTAACACTAATCAATCATTTACCTATGACTAACTGCTCGACGAAATAAACGCGTGTACTGTGGTAATACGCATAGTGCGAACACTGTACGCACGCAAACTATGCTTCGGCTCGATCTAAGAAAAAAACGTTGGTTGGGGCTATGCATACGCACGCCGCACATATGCGTCTGAGTATTATTAAAAAAATAATAAATTAATAGGGAATAATAAGATAGAAAAAAATTATAATTATGAATGTAATGTAGAGATAATATGGGGAATTTCAGCAATCTACTCATCAACCGTAAACACATTGAATCGACGCGACGGTCTGACGCAGATGTGTAGTGCGTCAATACATATCCCACACTATTTTGTTACCGACTCGACCTGAAGCATAGTTTACGTGTGAAAAGTGCTCGCACTATGCACGTTACCACTGTATACACATGTTCATACACAGGACTTTACATGCGGTTGCGAGAGCATTGTAAATCCTATCGGAAATACTTTTACGTGGGAAATAACACTGCATTGCTAATATTTGCAAATTGATTTCGAATAAAATATATATTATGCATACATTGGGCTATGTAACATACACAGACATACTACTTTAAACTATTTCGAATGTGACTCATTGCGTAAAATTAAATCTTACTACATATACCATAATAATTTATTTTACATATGACAAACTATATTTTCAAAGCTAAAAGATTCTTACCTAAATCATTATTGACACGGGCCCCGTGGAAAACGTTTCAACAATTAAAGGTGATTTTTGTTATGTCAGAGATACATACGGTAATATGTATAAACAACTAGAAAAGGAATAGTAATACCTGAACAAATTCTTGTTACAACATGCCAACAATGTTTCTTGACTCAGTTTTGAAGAAGTGCAACGTTGAAGATACACAAGCGAATATGAAACCAAACATAATAGTTTCATATAATTACATTTTATGTTATATACGGGAAGGGTAAAGATTTCATTAGGGATTCCTGGATATTCTTGTATGTTCCAATTATTGTCGCCTCCTTTAACAATAATTATTCTAAACAAAAGAAAGAGAATGCGCTACTTTGGTACCGTACAGTAGAATAATTTTTTTAAGAAAATATTTTAACAAAATTTCATGATTATTTTATATTTGATTATTATATTTCAACATATTTATATGGTATTACAAGCTCATACGCTTATTATCAATAAACGACTGTGGGCAGTATAGTAAGCGCAATACAATGGACCTCCTCACCGAAATAGGTTGATTACACCGGTATACGTGCTGCGGAAATACGTGAGTTCTCATTGCTAACCACATGACCGAAAAACGTGTTCGAATTGATCAATTTATTTTGCGGTGAGGAGTGACCCTATACAGTGTTTATCATACGCCTATATAATAAATAAATAATACCCTTATGATAGCTTCAATATTTCCCATTTCCAGCAGGGTGTAAATTGTCCTGTAAGAGAAATCTCCCTCTGCAAGGTGCGGTGATACCGGCGGTCCCATGCTCCGTGGATTTTGAAGTTTGAGCCTCAGCGGGTTGCTCAATACCCCCACCCCCTTATATTAATATTAAAATGTAGAAAAATAATAAAGCAGAGGGACTTCAAATGCCGTGCATTTGACAAAACATCACGCACATCTGTGTTCATTTAAATGTATCGATATATGCTTCGATGCATTATCTTCCCGAGGCCTTGATCGAGACAGCATGACGTCACTCCAATATATCGAGGCCTCGTAAGCTAGTTTGCGTTACACCTTATTCTGGACTGCTACGCTATAAGTCCCGCGATCTTTGGTGCTTCAGTGCTACAACACCTTGGAGGCGATCGCTGTCCATAATGTCGTATCACTCATATGGGTGAAAGGACACAAAGGAAATCCAGGCAACCAAGCTGCTGATGGGTTGACGGGCCGGGGATCGCGTTCTACCTTTATGGGACCGGTACCTACCCTACCTCTCACGTCGGCGACACTCAGCGACCTAATAAAACAACAGACTTCCATTCTGCGTGAAAACAGATGGGAGTCTGCAACTACATGCTGACAGGCACGTAAAACCATTCCGAGGCTATCGACGGCAAAATATTACCCGCAACAACCTTGGCCAAGTTGTAGGGTTATTCACCGGCCATTGCTAACTGAATAAGCACATAAAATACAAATAATAGGATACGGTGGCTTAAAATAGTAGACATAAAAAATACCCTTACCACCACGATGAGTGAAGAACTCCTCAGCAGAATCATTCAATGTTATCCAAGTGGTATTCCGTGTGGTGCAAATCTAGTGCGACGTCTAACATTATCTTCCTTCGTAGATTCTGCTGAGGATGGCAGTTGCCGAAATACGTATACAGAGTTCTTCACTCATCTAGATGGTAAGGGTATTTTTTTATTTTTCCTGAATAAGCACATCTACCGCATGTGCCTTTAATCCACAATAAACGCTGAAGTCGTTACTCCGATCAAATCGAAGTTACCTGAAGCGCACGTAGAAAAGAGATGGACAGACGGTGCATAGAGGAGGAAGCGTGGCAGAGCACTGTGAACTGTTTCTGCAACATATTTCCGTTGCAAAATGGCAGCCAAAAACTAATTGATTGCCCCTATTGGCGACCTATTGTCGTAGATATTTTTAGTTCATTGATACCATTGTAAGTGTTCAAATCAGCATACGTTTACCTTTATCTGCCTGGTCGATAAACTAATATAAATATTTATCTCATCAGTCGCTGACATTAATACAAATTTGCTATATAACTTTTAGTAGAAGTGCTACGGCGAATATTTCATGTAGAATTATTCTGTGAATTTCGTTACTTGTTCGTGAGAGTGTTTAAAATTCTGGGAAAATATTTGGCACAGAGTGTGGTATGTATGTAAACATTGCTATCAATTTTCCGTTGAGGATACTGCATATTTTAAAGGTTAATTTTATTTGCGAATCATGTATATACATACGTATATATTTTTTAGACGCGCAATTAAATTATACTTTTGCCACTTTTGCCACCGTGGCTGTGATATACAGCTGTGTGCGAAAAAATAGCAGTGCATTGAAATAAGCTAAAAACTAAACCACGACACATTATAAATTGTATAT
>JARFOC010035737.1:0-26460 GCA_031763485.1 Osmoderma eremita
ACCGTCGCGTCGCCTAATCTATCCACCGCTAGATGGCCTTGCTACCCCCAATTCGCACGGATAATTTATTTTATTTATAAAATATACTTTGCATGAAATCGGCACGTTACACGCTTATCGAAGCACATTCCATTGTTTGTGCCGAAAAAGTCTTTGTTTTTGGTGGATTCATCTTTTTCATGTCACATTTTAATTATTTGTAAGAGAAATATACAATTGTTCCCGCTGGATGTTGGACAGGAGGGACGCTACAGAAAGAGAGAGGGATAGCAGTAAGTGATTTTCAAGGTCAGAGTAAAACATCATATTCGCCGTCATATATATATATATATGGATTTATTGCTGGCCTTTGACACTATTCACCATGAAATTCTCCTCTACAAACTGAGCTCTTTTGGTATATCTCCCAAACTATTAGATTTAATTAAATCCTATCCGGAACACAGAATATGTTATGTACAATATATGGATTCCGAACACATGAGGTTCTTGTTACGTCTGGAGTACCAAAGGGCGCCAATTTGGGACCGCTGCTCATTGTGCTCTTTTTATATGATTTTGTTGGAGGCTTTACAATGTAAAACACTCCCATATGCCGATGACGTTAAAGCGTATTCCAGAATTATGAATGCATTGATTATGTATCTGCATCTGAGAATAGCCTAATATTAAATCCTGCGAAATGTACTCATGTCACCTTTACTCGTAGAATAAAAGCTATTCCCTCGTCGTACAGCGTAGGTGACCGTTAAGTTCCTGTACGTGACACTATTAGGGACTTGGGGTGATGTTTGATAGTCAACTCTCTTTTGGAGATCATATCCGCCAAATGTGCTTGTCTAGTGCAGCCATGCTCGGATTTAATAGTAGATCTTCGAAGCACTTCACTGATCATTAGAGAACCTTATATTTTGGATACGTTGTGAGCTGACTCGAATATGCATCTATCGTATGGCATCTCTATTATCAATGTTATCAGAATTCTATTGAAAGAGTGCAACGCAGATTTCTGAAGTTTGTTTCTCTCTGGAAGAAGGGAATTCCATAGTGCGCGTTTTCTTTGCACACTAATACATAGTCAAGTAGAGTGTGCTGACCTGCTTTCCGCGACAGACTTTCCGTGTTCCTAGACTATCTTCCCGTAATGTTCCGTCTATTTGCGCATTGCCAGCCAGAAGTAATTTATTGTTGAAATCGCCCGTTCAATATATGTACTGCAATGCCAACAATTTATACAAAGACATTTTTGCTGGGGTGAATCTTTTTCTAAATGAATGGTATATCTATTTACATATTATTGTATTGTTATTAAGTATTGGTTGTCATGTAATATGTAATATATGTAGTTGTTTTCCTGATTTCACTATCTGAATTAGAAATGCCACTAATTTGTTAATTCCTATTTAACTTCAGAGCTCCAGTAATAACTAAATGAACACATAACTTTGGACACGATGTATAGTTACCGTGCCCTTTTGATTACAGAAGCCACTCACAGTAGTGGCGAAACATCGAGTTCCCGACTATTACTTTATTTTTACGTTTTGTAGCTTGCTACATATATCTTCTTTTTTAATTTTATTCCATTTAATTCTTAGTATTCATCTCCCTATCACACGGTTCAATTCCCGAAAATCTATAAGACATTGCACCATATTTCATTCCGAGATTTTACAAATATTAATCTCTATCAGAATTGTTAGGGTTAAGGGCCTGAAACAACTACATATCTGCATACGATTTTACGCATTGCTTTAGTCAAATAAAGGAAACAAGAAACGGCAATATTGAATTTAGCGTTTAAAGCCACCCCGAACTTCACAATTAAACAATCCCCGCTAATTTGGAAAGATACACAAAACTTAATTTTACGATAAAACGTCGCGCTGTGGCGTGCTTCTATTGTTTTCTAGTTCATTAATTTTTTTTTCAGACTATAGAAGATGTATTGTATAACTGAACACTGTGCGTGCGTATAATTTCATTTACGTCACTCGTATAACTTTCTTTTAAGGTAACTCTAGCAGCCTCCTGAGGATTCATAAAATATTCAAGGCGTTCTTTTTGTCATGTGCCCGCTTGTTTCGTACGGTTCGACGTATTTACTCAGTTACTCGCGTATGTAGAGGGAAAGGTATTCTGCATACGTGTTCTCCGACGAGAAATTACATTTCTATTTCAATTTCTGTCGACATAGGAGTAATGTATAAAAAGAAAATATCAAATATGCGCACGTTATGCTTTTCTTTGAACTCGCCCTTCTGAAGATATTCGAGAATTCAATTTTCAGCTTGATTATCCCGGAAAGACGCGATAACATAAATTAAAGTAATTGCAGATATAAAAAAGTGAAGGTCTTAAATTGGATTCTTAAAGAATCCCACTATTACTGAAAACTTCGATGCAATAGAAGTATTTCCTGTTGTTCAAAAATTGAATTTTCAATTGTCAGTTGAATTTAAAAATTTACAACATGCGATCAAGTGATAAAATGGTAAGAAACAAGTTGCCCAACAGTCGGTTTACCGATTTATATTTAATAATAGAGAATTAAATAATTTATTTCCATTATGCCACAGCATTAATATAAATAAATGTGTAAGGATAAAACAAAGAAACAAACATATTAGTAAATACAACAAACAGAAAAATACGAATATTACACCTATCCCTACTAAGTTGAAGTCATTAATACAAAATATATATAAACAAACACACACATAAAATAATAAATAGTATACTCATATAATTAATACACAGGAAATGTCAAAACTGTAATTAAAAAAAGACTGTCAAAATATAGCAATGTTCGTTTACCAGTTATTTTGACTAAAAATATACAATTTCTTCACCGATTGCTTTGAAATTTTACCACAGGAGGCCACAGGGGGGCGGTGAAGGGAGAGGGAGGGAAGGTGACAGGTAAAAACATGCAATTTCTTTACCGATTACTTTGAAAATGTGACACAGCGTCGGATTCCAATAAGCGCGGGTTTTTATATGCTTTTTTTAATTTAACAACCAGCCCATCCTCATTGCAGAAGAAACCGTATCCGTAATATGGTTGGCAAATGAGAGCTAAGGGTCAAACACCACACTAAAATCTTTAGCTTTATCGCCAGCCAGTCGAATAATTGTACAAAAGTAGACTCTTTTTTCTAGTATATGCAAGAGCCTTACATTTGGCTATATTTAGATTAAATCGATTTAGCATACACCAATTGCGCATAGATACCACGTTTTCCTGCTATTTCAAGCAGTCAGCTGAGGAAGAGATACTTGTGAAGAACTTGACATCATCGGCAAACATATCACAATCAATAACCTGTCATGTCATTGATGAAGAGTAAAAATAGAAATGGCCCCAAAATGGAACCCTGCGGAACCCCAGATATTATTCCCCGCCTACAGGAGTGGAAGCCGTTATAAGACACAAAAAACTCGCGGCCGATCATATAGGATTTGAAGGTTGTCGCTAAAACCATACATATGAAGTTTTCGCAATAAAATCCCGTGATCGATGCTATCAAAGGCTTTTGAAAAGATCGGTGTAAATCATGTCAATCTGACCCCAGGAATCCAGTACCACGACGCAAACTGTGTAAAGTGTGGCAAATTTGTAATGGTCGATCTATTATTATTAACAAAATATAAAAGTTAGTCCCAAATTGAGCGCCAATTCGTACAAATATCGATTCGCTTACTCAGGAATTACAATTAAATTAAACAAAAAATCATTCAGTCTAGAATTTTATAAATTGCCCACACTCAAAAAGCGGTTTAATCTCCCACAGTTATTACAATACGCAGATAGCGCAGTTACTCCCTAAATTAATACACAAAATCTGAAATACCCATTTACCTTTTTTTTTCATGTCCATAAAATTTAATTTCAATATGCTAACCACATTAAAATATGAATTTCACATGGAAAATCGTATACAATAAACAAAAACTGTCGATGTTATGCTGCACAATATGCTGACCAGGTTTGCGAACTAGCCGATATTTTATATATTTTTTTGTATTTTTCTCTCATAACAGTAAAATAATTAACCAGAGCGTTCGCGTTAGGGGTTTGGTTAATCTTTTGGTATTGCATATATTTTATTAATGTTTAATTTATTATACTTTAATTTATTGATTCATATTATCATATATAACATATTATTTTTAAAAAATCAAATTTACTTTGTATTAAAAAATAAGAAGAAAATGATCAGAGAAACACACTACATACACCAAAAACCATTATTTGCAATATACACCCCAACGGGTAATTAAAAGATATTTACGATGATCATATTTTTTATCCCCTCTTCCATGCTATATTAACCGCACCAAATACAGAACCCGGCTCAAAATGACCTAAATTTCCAAAAAGAAACAGTTCACTAAAAGACAAATCGACATAGATGGAGAGACGACCTTCGTTTCTCTCGCGCTATATTGACTGTACTGATCATTAACACAGAGCCATCTATGTTTGCCAGAGCGAGAGACACACAGACAAAGAGGAAAAACTTGATTCATTTCCTTATCTCTTTCCAAAGCGTTCTATGCGGACGTGTTTAGTTATTCTTTTTTTAATTCCCTTTTTTTTGTTTCTGCGTTAGAACGAATGGATTTTTAGTGGATCGGGGAAACTACAGTTTCCTTAAAAGTTGTTTTCGCTCTGGGGCCGAGAGATAATGGAAAAAGAAATTAATTAGGGCAGCTCCATAAAAACAATGCTGGAAAGGTTAAATTGGAGAAGTAAAGAAAACATTTACTTTTTATATAAAACTTTCAATTAAATTGAGATAAATTTAATGATACTGATATTTAAAGGTTTGTAATTCTGCTGCATTATCTATCCTCAAATAATTGTCCTAGAAAATTTAAGTTTATTTTCTAAAAAAATCAATCCATTTATCTACGGAAAGAAACTCTTACAGAGGAATATGTATTTGTTCAGCCTGTTTATAAATATAACGATTTTTATATCATTTTCTCTCTGTATATATAATATAGAAAACGCATCTAAACATACTTAAGCATAGGACGCCAATAGTGATCATAGCGATCACACAGACTATCCCAGATATGTCAAATGATTGTAATTTTGAAATTTATGTTATTCCATGTTTATTCCAAGGCCTACACTTAAGCTAATTTCTCCAAAAGAGAACGGTCGATTTTGAAAAAGTTATATGTCGTTGTATTGCAAATTGCATACGCTTCTAAAGTCAGTGATTCCATATTTTAAATTTTAGCAATCTTTTCACCAAAGCAAATCACTCCGGAGAAACAGTATTGAGGGAATGTTTCCTTATTGACACGGAGTATGGTGGTGAAATATTGATGAAAAACTATAGAGAAAGAACACATTTACTGAATTAAGTGATTTCTGGTGATTATAACTTCAACATGCTATAACAACATAGCCCAGGTAAACAAAAGAACAGGATATATTCCGCCAAAAATTCGACAATGTATAAATAAAGAAGAACTAATTACTAAGAAGCCGGAATAGTGTTATATTTTTTTAACAAAATCAATACTTTATCGTAATAATAACACTTCGTATTTCCTGACCTCGATGTATGTATATATGTATCTATTGTCACGAAATATGTTGCAGCAATTGTATTAGCGCTAGGGATAAGCGATATATCGATAACTGTTACTAATAACCGTTACCGATTGATTAGTTCTTGTGTTTCTGCGTTTCTTCATTCTTTTGTTATAATTTTCTTACTCATAATGGATTTTACATTCAACGAATATATGGCTATATCTCCATGGTGCACGATTTCTCTAATGAAATCGTTAGTCTATGCTTACCAGAGACTATGTATTTAGCACTCACAATTGGACAGAAGAATTTCATATATTTCGTGAATATGGTCACCAAAGAAAGTTTTCCGTTAACGTTTGGCTGTTTCGAGCTACTATGCACTCATCAGTGTACAACGGAGTGCTCTCCGTCCCACACTGATAAGGACTGATATGACTATATCTCCATTGTGTAAGGTTTCTGTAATGAAAATTTTAATCAATGTTTGCAAGATACTATGTATTTAATACTCATAATTTTCACAATTGGACAGAGGAATTTCATATACTTCGAGATATGGTCACCAAAGAAAGTTTTCCGTTAACGTTTGGCGGTTTCGGGCTACTATTCGCTCATCAGTGTATGACGAGAACTGTCCGTCCTACACTGATAAGGGCTGATATGGCTATATCTCCATGGTGCAAGGTTTCTCTAATGAACATTTTAGTCTATGTTTACCAGAGACGGTGTATTTAACACTATATGTATTCAATCCTCATAAATTTCATATATTTCGAGAGTATGGTCACCAAACAAAGTTTTTCGTTGACGTTTTTTCTGTTTCGGGTTACTACAACCTCATCAGTGTACGACGGAGATGTCTCCGTCCTACACTGATGAGGCTGTAGTAGTAGCCCGAGACAGCTGCCTGCGCATGGGGGTGTCTGTAGCTACACAATCAGATGTGTTGTATGATCCATTTATATATTTTTTAATATTCATATACTTCAATTCATTCTTGAGTTCCGGATGTTGGCAGAAATCTGTTTAAGTTCTCTATGTATGAGTCTAAGTCTAAGAGTGTAATTCCTAAAAAGTTAATCGAAGTTGAAGTTAGTGAATTCTAGTACATAATGTTTTGTTTTATAATTTGAATTCGGGGTTTAACGTATTTAGAAAATGAGTATCAATTATGGTACGCAACCCACGTTTTATGTCGGCAATTAAAAATCGTGCTTATGTACCAGATATAAATACATTTTCCTGTTCTCGAAATAAATTTTCTTTTAATAATTACCTTTTCAAACTAAGAAAATCAGAAAGTCAAGGATTATAATGTCAATGGATATTCTAGGATATAAATTATTTTTATGTTTTCACTTCTCAGAACTTAGAAACTAATTCCCAAGTAATCTTGCTTCCTATTTTCATTAAACCCAGCAATGTTTCCACCGTATTCTCTACCTTGAGTTCGCATATATCAACCAAGAATATCCTATTCATAACTTCTGCAAGTCGTTACGGAATGCATTACGCATTACAAGCGTATATAGTGTCAGCTGCAGTCTCGTCTTGTTTTGCATCTGAATTATGATATGCTTTCGTTGTACAAGCGAATCACGAATTTAATGAAATCTACCATATTATGTGACATATATTATTGATAAGCACAACCCACATTAATAACAAAGGAACAAAGTTTGTAGGTGTTTGTTGTGATTACTTGTTAGTTTCTCTACATGTAGGTTAGGTATAGGATACAGTGGCTTAAAATAAATTTAAGTTAAAAATACCCCTTACCATCTTGTTGATTAAAGAACTCTGAATACGTATTTCGGCAACTAAGTTGCCATCCTCAGCAGAAAACCACAGAGGAAAAAATATAATGTTAGGCGTAGCACTCCGAGAACAATCCTGCTCTTAGAACGCCATAGAAAGCAATGTTGATAGTGTATTTCTGTATATCCAAATCCTTGCACATCTTTTGAAATTCTTCACTAGCACTCGACATAGTCGACCTGTATTTGGATCAAATGTTTTATGAAATAATAATTTATTGTTATACAATTGAATTGGAAATATTGTAGATTTCTCATCTTCAATCGGGTGACACGTGCCTACTTAGATCGATAGGTAGCAATATTGATTCTTATTGAAGGCACATTGATGATGAAAATACCCCCTAAATCGTTTCATCGTAAAAAATGTACCACATCCACAAGAATTATGTGATAACTGAAGTTACATTACACGAGTCGCTAACCTGGAATTACGACATGTTAATCTCACTGCATTAAGCTGTGTAAAATAAAGAGAGAATCCATTTACATATCAGTAGGCAAACACCCATCTGGCAGCTAGGAGTATATGCCGCGAATAAATATATGTATGCCGCGATGTTATCCGGAGGCGGATTTAGATAAATTTTCATTAAACTGTCACGCACCGTTAAAATAATGCCAGGGATGCCGTGGTGCAGGTATCTCTGTGACAGATCGCCGCGTGTGCCTCCTTCGAAAATTTATAACGCACGGCACATGGAGACTAAATAAATGCTTAATCCTGCAATAAGTGCACCGGTAGCAATGCCATTAACTTATGTTGCACATGCATATGTACGAATGAGAAACGTATGTATTTATGTGTTTGTTCATCCAAATGTTCATGCGTTTGAAATTTAAAATTTCAGTTTCTCAAAGCTGTGGTCCTAAAAGTAATTATCTTGTTTCATTTTAAAATTTTACAGCTACTGAATAAAACTATAATTTAATGCGAGAAGTTACCGAATATCGCTACATTTTATTTAATTTCAAAGAAGAAATATTAAATCATTGAATCATAAGTGCTTTTCAAGAAATTCTGACCATAATAACTTATACTTCTAATTAAGAATATTCGTCATAGCATTTTTAACATTATAAACTGAACCAGAGCTGAGTAAAATTCTAGTACACGCATTTGATTTCCCACAGCTTTCTTGCCAAGTCTCGTTCTAATATAAATACTTGCTTTTACACAAAGTATATGAATCCCTGACATAGTCCCGTCGGGGTAAAATTCTTTTCTAAATCTCCTACCCGCCCATCCTACTATTCCCATTCTACAAAGCTCTCTCAACGTAGGAAACGGCGTCGGTAGAGCTACTGAGTAATTCAGACCGCTTCTTTTAAAGTTTACGACGCGCAAAGTAACAAGGTAGACAATTTAAAACATCCCCAGAATGTTGGGGAACATAGGAGGGGTAGGGGACGTACAAAGTGACCCCAGAGAAGCAGAAATGCGGGTCTCCACTTCCACCCCGTGACTGCCTAACAATTCCCTAAGCTCTGGCACTTTCCCATTGTATTTCGAAGGCAAATTCACACGTAACGATGGTACACTAAACACAATAGAATAGGGCAACAGCTCCATAGACATGAATTAAGTATAATGCGACTGTTATTTACAATCAGATGGAATTAAGTGGGCACAGTAGCGCAGGGTCTATGTGGATGTTTAAGAATTAAAGGCTTTAAAGGACTCCTGGCTGTTACGCAGTGGCTAGTGAGGGCGCCACGGTAGCATTTGCTAATTCGTTGTAGCGTTTCGGTTAATTCACTGGGCATACTCAACGAATTAACGTGCAAATTTTATCATTAAATAATAGGTGGGTGGAATATACCGGCCCGCTTATAAAAGTTGACATATAGGAATGTAAACAGCATGGCAAACCAAGCGAATCAGATTTCTAGTTTGACCTACAACTCTCCTTGCATACATTCGTATATGTGGTGCAAACTTTGCTTATCTTAATGTCTTGTATACTGTCAGGATGTTTGTGGTAAAAAACATTGAGGAAGAAGTTCCTAATAATAATGCTAATTCTTTATTAGCCCAGCAACATAATATTTATCCATATCCATTTATAAACATTATGAAATAACATTGAAACTCGTATGCGTACATCGAAAGTTGTGTAACGTAGTCTCACTTTCGACCTTTAGCGGGATCCAACCTTGGACCTCTGCTATTGGTAGTATCTGTTGCGTGATGCAATTTTGTTTGCGCACAAAAAAATCGAGAATTTTACCAACTAGAGCCCCTATCCCTGTCAGGTAAAATGTGAACTTGTGGAAATAAATATAGTGTTGATAAATCAGCTGTATATAAATCTAATAGTATTTGAGTCAGTTTTCATTTACCTTAATTAGTGTCATTAATAGTTCAGTAGAGAAAACAGTGAGTCTATAATATATAAAATATAAATATACATTTTATTTAAAAGTATTCAAACACTCGTTAACACACTGTGGTTCCAGTTCACAAATATAACCATAGACGGAACTTTTGAAGACGGAAAACTTCGTTTCAGCCTACAATGAAATTGGTAATTTTTTGTTTTTTTTAATATGATATACACATTTTTGTGAAGGATCTCCAGGAGAGAGAAAAAATATAACTCGACCAGTTACCGTGACCTTTTGAAGCGACGACACGTCAATTTCCTTCCTTATTGATCAATTTTTATTTTGTATTATATTTACATATCTCAACATCTCAACACAATTCAATCAAGCAAGAGTAAGAAAACAATCAGAAGTCCTGTAAAATCTAAATCATCTAGTATCGGCGGTAATAAGTTAGATAAACCACAAAGCCTTATTCAAAACATGAAGGGTGGAATGCAGGAACTCAAAAGCTTATGATATTAAAGAAAAGGTTAGAGAATTGGAAAAAGAGCAGAGAAGGTTTGGTGACAAGCTAAAAGTAGAAAACAGAGTCCTAAATAGAGGAAATGAAGACGAAAAAATTGAACGGAAACAGTTTAAGATGACTACGGAGTTGATCGAACGGGACAGAATAGCAAATAAGATAATAGCTGTGGGATTGCCGATTGACTCTTCTAACCGCAGTATGCTGCCAGACGACATGAGCAATTTTCTAAAGAGAAATCTAAAGAAGAACGTGATAGTCAAAGACGTACATAAGCTTTGAGGTAGTATCTGTAAAATATAATTAAACAGCGTTTGAGAAAATGATGTGGAATTAAAGAAAAGGAGATATATATTAATAATTACCTAACGAAAAAAGGAAAGAGATATACGAAAACAGACGAGATTAAGGGTACAAGAAAGCAGAAGGTCAAGATTGGATGTAATGAGTTTTCATAAACAAGATCGAATGGAAATGGAATAGTGTAACTGAAGATTTGGAACTTTAGAAAAGTATTGAAACATGTTAAACCATCGAGTATTGCTAGTTCACAGACCACGGCAATAGATAAGGTTACGATTATTCCGGAAATATGGCAGTCCTCAGGAACAAATACTTTTTAAGAAAACCAAAAATTCAACACGTGTGCGACGAGGGAACTGATATTAATAACTCGTTTTTTTATATCACCAATATTTCGCTTTATTATTCAAAGCTTCTTCAATGGTCATAATTGGGTTAATGGAAACTCACATCTGTAAATCGGGAAGCCAAGCACATGTTGACGCTAGGTCTACCACCCCACAAATAGTAGTAAATAGTAGTTGTTTTGTAGACGATATCGGTACAAACTAATAAACACGATTGTATGCAAGTTTTTTATTTGCAGGTGCTATTTTTAGTCACTTCATAGGTCCTTCTGCACTGAATGTATGTTCTGAAGTATATATGTCGCTTCGTTTCTTCATTCATTCCAAAATATTTCACAAATACTCAAAAAAACGTCGCTTATGTAACAAATAAAATGAAGTGTGTAGCATATCCTTGTTGGTGGGAAATCAACCGTTGCAAATTTGGGACACTTTTGTGTTAGAAGTTCTCGAGAATCAGGATCAGGTTGATGTCATTTACGTTGACCTCTGGAGAGTCTTCGATCGTATCGATCATCGGATTTCCTTAAAAAGAAACTTCTCACTTGTGGGTTTAGTAACACCCTTCTTATGTTATCCAAGTCCTATATTAGTAACCGTGACTTCTTCATGTCACACAATGGCTTTCGCTCTTGCAGTCAAAGTATAAAGTGTGGGGTAGCGCGGGATTCCATTTTGAGACCATTTCTGTTTTTTATCAACGATATTCCATAGATTGTTGATAGTGAAATGCTGATGTTCGCTGATGATGCGAAAATCTTCACTAGTGTCTCCTCCGTAGCTGGCTATCTAGAACTTCAGACTGACCAGGTATCGATGCATAGTTGGTGTGTGCTTAATATTCACACATCAAGCCTTAAGATTGCCAAGTGTAGGATAAATACTTATATTTACTAGAAAAAGGTGTAAGTGTTTGATTCCAAGCTCTCATTTGCTGGTCTTATTGCTGATACGGATTCTTCTGCAACAACGTTGATGGGCTTTGTCATTAGAAATACAAAATTATTTGTCAATATTTTGTCTTTAAAGATGTTATTTTTCTTACTTGTGCGGGCAACGTTAGAATAAGCTGCACGATGGGCACATGAAAGCAAGCGAGAATGTGCAAGGATGGTTTCTTAAATAGTTATGCCTGAAGGAGTTGGTGGCTAAACTGTTAGGGGATTTGCCCAGGTTGTGTTAATAGATACCGTCACCTCATTTCATTGTAGCTAAGGCACACCAACTTGTCTTTTCATTAGAATTAGCTCACCTTTCCAATTGACATTCATTGTTCCTCATCAATCAGCTCACAGTATATCAACTTTGTAGACAAATTCAGCTCGCACCAACCCAATGGTTAAGGCACCATTACACTCACGTGTTCAACCTACAGCCGCATTAGATTTGACTGCGACATTTTTAAGCTTTCTTCAAAGGATTTGTCAAGTGTGAACTTTGGTGCCAGACATTGTATCCAGCCTTGATTTATTATTGTAATTACACGTTTTTTCTTTTATATGTTTGTGTTTTGGGTTTGTGTTTTTATTCTATTTTGCTCTTGATTTAGTTATATATCTATTATATATTATTACAGTTATACTTCTTTTATTATGTTAGTTATTTTGTCTTTAATATGGTAACGTACTTGTTGGGCAATAAACATGAAATGAAAATTAAATTAAAGCTGTAGCCGTGTATTTTATTAATTTATAAATATGAAAACAGTTGTCAAAGTATACTTCAACTAATAAAAGTATTTCCTTCTTTACTGAAGATTTTTCTCCCACATTCATTCCCTCTACAAAATCGAGGACCGACACTACCACTATCAACAAAGCTAATTATTATTGTACATATGTCTCTGGAACTCTCTTTAAGACTATCCTAAATGTGTATTTGGTACCAAAATCTTTGAAAATGTTCTATCGCCATCAAAATTCATAAAAATCCATCCCCAACACAGTTTTCCATTATCTAAATGGGCTACTTGCTCCACGAAGGCGTTTTTATGATTACAAATAACTTATAACATTCAATATCTGAAATACCTTTCTGGCGTGTTTCACAGAAGTAGTATGGGACCAATTTTAAAAACATTCTTTGTTATTTATACGACCTTCTCAACCCACACGGTATCCCGCACGTATCGCTAATAAAAATTCAGCATTCAGATGAAAGCACATGAAAAAAAAAATAGCACACAGAAACAGAGAAATCAAAAAACGCTAAAATCGCAACCCAACTACCTGAGCGAAACGGTTGTGCGGTCAGGCGTAAAAATAACCACCGCCCGTTCACCAATTTAAATAGAACAAGTAGGCGAAAGGCCACGGAAAGGGAGGAGAAAAAAGGCCTACCGTAAATAAAATCAGAGCTTAGCGAACACGAATATAGCCTTCAATGGTACTAGAGCAAATTGCAGTGGGAAAGATTTAACTTCCGAAGGGAAAACCAACTATGCCGTGCGTACTTTCGCTCTAATTGGGCGGGTTGAAGTCTTTTGGGAGACTTTGTAGAGGTAAACGGTCCTGACAGAGGCAGACTTTAATGGTGTTAATGACTTGCATAAATAGAAGCGGGAAATGGAACCATTAAAGTGGCCCAGGGAAAAGCTTTACATAAACGCTGCCATCAAGCTACACAAACTGATTTTAAAAGAAAAAAAAGATTTATCAATCTTTAAAAATCCGAAAGTTTTTCAATTCACTAAGTTTCCCGCAAACTATTTTCGTTGTTAAACACTTTGCAAATAAACACGCAATAAATCTACTCAAACGTGCCGTAATTCTATTTAACCGGACAAGTGATTCATTAAGACTTTATTATTTTGAGAAAGCGTGCTAAGTATTATGTTACTTTCCTAAAGGAAAAATCTACTCAGGCAACTATCCAGACCATTTTTAAATTAAACTACCGCTACCGTAAACGTAAAGGAGCGTAATAAAGTTCTAAGGAAGTATAAAGGATTTCCTGCTTCACTCTCGTCTTGTCAGCAGTTTCAAACGCCCACCATTGTTAGTTTTAAGAATGATAGTAAAGGAAGGAAGTCTGGAATTCTAACGAAATGGACGATAATTTATAGTTGCGACAGTAAATTAACAATGTGTAGCTTTAATTTTGCTAAGCAAAATCAGTAAGATGTCAACTTGTAGCATGTATAGTTGACACGGAGGGCTTGTATCGAGACACGGGGTAGGATGTCAAGTTGACAGGGAGGGCGTATGTCGAGACATGGGGTGGGATGTCAAGTTGGTCGACGGAAACGACGTATATTTATGAAGTGGATTTTTTGGAACAGAGGAGCTAATGTTGATTTTTGCAAAACAAAAAAAAGCTTATACTTGCCGACGAAATTCATTTTTATTTAAATGGCTTAACCCTCTGAGTGCCAAGAGAAATTTACAATGATGATGAATTACTCGAATATGTAGAAAGCATTGCGGATCACGATGACTACAGTGAATCGGATCATGAAAGAGAAAATATGGCAGTTTCAGAAGCTGAAAGCGACAACAGCGATATTATAAATCCACGGCGAAAAAGATCGTGTGTAATTAGTGGAAGTTCGTAAAATAATGAATCGAGTGACAGTGAAATTAGCGACGCCGACATTTCTAGTTATTCGGAATTAGAGGTAAATAAAGACACTGTAACACGGCCTTTTCGTGAAAAGTCTGGACCAAAACATGAACCACCTTCAGACTCAAAACCAATTGAGTATTTCAATTTTTGACACATGACCTATGATTGTTTATTGTAAACGAAACAGATATGCGACGGACTTCTTGAATTCACCTCAAGCAAGGGTAAAAAATGGAAACCCGTAACAATTATGAAAATGAAGGCATTTGTTGCTGTATTATTGGAAATGAGTATAACTCGAAGACCAAATATATTTTCATGTTGGGCTAAAAATTCAAGACATACTCCATGGTTCGGAAATATGTTTTTAAGAAACCGTTTTCAGCTTATTCTAAAGTTTTTTCATTTGGTTGACAACACAAATTTGTTTCCGCCGTGTCATAAAAATTATGATCCATGTGCAAATTTTCAGCCATTGGTTGAGCATGCAAATCTGAAATTCTGAGGAACTTAGTGTTGATAAATCTTTGATCGGAACTAAATGTCATACAGAACTAACCCAACATTTACCTAATAAGAAGCACTATAAATGGGGAACAAAATTTTGGATATTGTGTGATTCAGTAGTAAATTACTCTTTAGGTTTTTTTCTGTTATCGTGGAGCTAAATCAAATATTGAGAAAACAGAAATAAAAAAGCATGGCCTTGGTCATGTAGTGGTGACAAAAATATGGGTAACTACCTGAATAAGGGTTTTCATATATTTATGGATAATTTCTTTGCCAGCACAAGTTTGGCAAAATAATTGTATAACCATGCTACCTATTTAACGGGCACAATAGGAAGAAATAGAAAGGGCCTTCCAAACAATGTAAAATCGATGAATGTGGAACAAGCCGAATATTTCAGAAACGTAGGAGTTCTTTTGTGTGGATATCCAAAGAAGCAATCAAAAGAAATATCCAGTGTTACTTATATCGACTAAGGCTATTGCTGAGACTAAAATAGTTACAAAAAAGCGCAGAGGGCAAGAAATTCAAAAAACGAAGCCTTTTAAGGTTTTAAGATTATAACAAATTCATGGGTGGAGTTGACGGGTCTGATATGATGTTGATGAAAGGAGAACAGTGAAATACTGGAAAAAGTTGTATTTTACATTTTGGTAAGGATAGTGCTAAATGCTTATATCATCTACAAAGAAAGTACCAATGGTAGAGTAATGTCATCTCTCAAGTTCACTTCGTCAATAATTGAGAGTATAGAACAAGGTTGGTTGGTAGAAAAGGAGAATCCTGTAGCAACTAGTAAAATTTTTTCCAAAGGTATCGGTTTAGGTTTAGAGAAATTACCAGGTCGAAATTTGAGAAGAAGTATTGTTTGTAACAATAAAAATGGAGAACCAGTAAAGAGATAAAACCTTATTTCTTCC
Source organism: Osmoderma eremita (assembly GCA_031763485.1). Taxonomy (NCBI): domain Eukaryota; kingdom Metazoa; phylum Arthropoda; class Insecta; order Coleoptera; family Scarabaeidae; genus Osmoderma; species Osmoderma eremita. Next base: position 15,876 of record JARFOC010035737.1, read on the forward strand.
AAGTGCAAAAATGGCCTTAATGGATTATGTATTGGGCAACATAAATGTTCATAAGATATGAACTGTGTGTAAAAGTATTACATTTTATTTTTCACTTATGTTGAAATTATAATATTTATTGAAATTATAACATTAATTTTTTTTTGTTTTTGAAATACTTTTCGTAAATAAAATGCTTCGAAAAATTAAATATTTTTTTTATTTCTATGTTCCTCTAGCAGCGTGGCACTTTTATCTAATTGGGTTAATTGACACAAATACCGCATAGTTTATCTAGTTTGTCTAATGTAAACCTTATCAGAGTCGCCACATGAAAAGCCATAAATTCTCGATTTTTTTGTTTTTGTGTAGATATGTCCTTACAAAGAATAAAGGCAAAACGAATGAAATGGTAACAGACCACTGGGAAGACCAAGAATCAAATGGGAAGACCAAGTTTTGAATGATATCAAAAGTCTAAAAATAAAGAGATGGAGTCAATCAGAGGAAGCAAAGAAACATACCAGCTGGTGATTAGGACAAAAAAGGGGTGCAAATGGTGCGACCTTCCACTATCACTGCAGTCAAGAGGACTGAAGAGTTCAGCTGAGCGGCTCAAACTCCGGAAGGAGTGTAAAGCCTTATATACATATAAGGAGGGACTATCAGGGTAAACAGTCTGTTTAATTTAAAAAAACTCATTTATTCAATAAGCTCAATATGTCGTTGTTTATTTTACAACTTCTTCAAGAGCGTGCTACAAGGACTTTTTAACAATAAATATAAAATCTTATAAGAAATAAAAAGCTTTATTTAAAATGTGAGTAACTAATTTGACTTATAAACACCACAACATGTCAAAATCATTAAAATAATAGGATACGGTGGCCTAAACTAGTAAAAATGCAAATAAAAAAATTCCCCTTACCACCTTGTTGAGTGAAGAACTCCAGGTACGTATTTCGGCAACTAAGTTGGCATCCTCAGCAGTCCTCAGCTGTGTGGTGCATATCTCCCAGAGTGCTACGTCTGAGATTATCTTCCTTCGCAGATTCTGCTGAGGATGACAACTTAGTTGCCAAAATACGTACCTGCAGTTCTTCACTCAACAGGGTGGTAAGGGAATCTTTTTATTATTTTTTTACGTGTTAAAATCATTGTTAAAAAATAAAACGGTGCAAGTAGTTTGCATGATAAAAGTAAAATTTTAACTGATATTATAAGTAAGACAAATATTCGAGGTCACCTATGAAAAAAACTTTTCCCATATACCGTCAGTTGAATAAGTTTGAATACGGATGTGCATACAGTTCGCTGTAGAAATTTTACGAGATATTATTTTTGCAGTTCAGAATATTTGTTTAAATTATACTAAGTTGGTCCGTATCTGTTTTGAAATTCATGGCGTTTTTGTTGTTATTTATATGTGCCATTTCCAGGAAAAGTCATTTTTTATAGTTACCCTCGGTTTTCAATATTTTAATGTTACTGTAATCAAGAATGTGCCCCAATTGAATACTATGTGATGCTATAGCACAAGAAACCTTACCAATTTTACAGTCACCTTTATGTTGGGTAATTGGATATTGGAGTAATTATAACGTCTGTCCTATGTAACAACCATTGCAATCTTTGTATTGAATTTTATAAATTACATTGTTTTTTTGTAAGTTTGGTGTTTTATCTTTGTGTTGGTACGTAATAATGTTAATGTAATTGCGTTATATTTAGCTATCTTAATATGGTTGACTGATTTAAAACGAGTCACAATATTGTTGGTTAAGTTGTTAATATATGGTACTTTCTTTGTAAACGATGTTAATTGGAGCACCATCATCGGTTCATCCGTCAAAAAAGTTTGAGCTGTCGATCAGCTGTTCGAGTATCTTTGGCATCTTTTTTGCCAACGCGCAGTGGTTTGAATCAGTTGTAATGAACTCTTTTATACTAGTTTCATTTACATGGATGTCGATTTCTAGTTTCTTGTTCCCAATTGCCATGGTGTCTAAGGCATAAAGGCAATTGTTCACTTCCTTTTCTATCGTAAATTTTATGCTACGAAATTGCGAATTCAGTTGTCTTTCTCAAATATTCCTTGCGATTTAACGCCATTTGACTTCTTCTTTAGCCCTATTTGAAGGAAAGAGTTCTTTACTATCTTTACCGAAAGAGTACATGTTAACATGCCTGCTAGGACTCCAGAGCCAAAATAAAATATCGTAAGTGCGGTTGCTGAAATACAGCAGCATATATCCCAAATCCTTATGTAAAACGTCGCTAAAAGTCTGGACGTCGCCGAGGGCATTTGGATTGGAGAATTCGGATTTTTTCAAATAATTGTTACTTTATTCAGGAAATAAATCCTAAATTACAAAGTGTAGCCGCCTATAGTGTTGTTTGAGATCTTACAATGACTTTAAAAAATTATCACACCTATTATCTTACCGAACTCGGTCATAAAGTTGACTGAAGGAATCTACGTTTCCGGAACATATGTTCCGAATTAATCAATGTATTGTGCGGTGAAGAAGAAGCTTGCTATACTGCCCCACAATTCTTGTCATCCTTACTATACTATTCTTGATTCCACAAAGAAAAAAAGTTAGATCATAGACGTTAAAGCTACAACCTCCAATTTTAAAGCCCACAAATAGAGAAACTTTTTATATTTCCAAACAATCTTAATACGTGTTAAATATACGAAGCGCGCTTGAATTTACCACTCCAAAATCAACTATATTACAAATACTTAACACAAGATTTCTCCGTAATCTAAGTGCATTTAGATCCATAGCAGATCCCCTAATTTATTGCTTATCCTGCACTATTTATTTGTCACTTAGCTGTGTCTAACGGCGCGACTAGGTTAACGCCTTGCACAGATGCCACCATAGCTATAATTTATACGCGACCAGATGTTCAACGCTACTGGCACGAGCTGGCAGCGATGCGGCGCATCTAAATATAATCTATGACATCGCAGACGATGGCATCCCGTTCCCATGTTTTATTAATGACCATAGTCTTTGTTTCTATCACCAACAAGAAATCGAATCCTTTTCATCAATGTCAGAGACAATAAACCAAATGCGGACGCCTTACAACCCCCACCCCACCGGCTTGTAACCTAGTAAAGCTTCGCATATCCATCTTTGAAGAACGATGTAACTCGACTAATTACCAAACTTCGCTTCCTGAATGGAGAGACTAATATCTGAGGATCTTAGGACGATTCGAGACTACTATGGAAGGTTTGTTATTTCGAAAGTTGCACGCTAGATGGAGTGGTAACGATGAGAAGTTGATTTGCCTTTATGAACCGCTAGATGTCACTGCGGTAACCTAAAGTGCGAATGTTAACGCCATAATGAAAGCAGGTTGAATGTTCTAGCCTTCTGGAGACAATCGAATAGAATTTATGTAGTAGTTAATGTCTTTATTACCACCAATATCTTCTGGATTAAAGACTAATTGCTGCTTAAGCCATTTAATAAAATAATTGAAGGCCTTAAATGAAAAGTGGATAAAAATCGGAAACTTGCTTTTATACTAGACGAAAAACGTCAGGGAAACGCAATATTGGCATTAATTATTTGGTAGCCGTGACAGTTTTTACTAATTTATGATAATCTAGTGCGAAATAGTAACAAAAAAGTAATATAAAACCCATTTTTTCTCTGTTCTAATTTTGGATATATCCTGCTTATTACCACTTTTTGTTGGTTAGGTATTTGAAATAATTTTACACGTGTAGGATGAGTTTCTTTTTATTAATACACTACAAAGAAAAAAGCAAAACGATATTATTAGATGTAGTGTATACTTAAAACACACAGTTCTTATATCATATTGACCCGAGTCAGAACTATCAGGTTCTTCCACACATTCAATATTGTCAGATTAAAGGAGATCATACCAGTGATGATGTGCAATCAGTACAACAGTTCCTGCATATTTTTCGGATTTAACGGATTAATAGGAATCCGTCATTATACAATCGATCTGGTAACCAATCAAATAGATGGCGTGTGTTTCCTCTTATAGAAACAGAAGTTTCGGTTGATGATTCTAAATTATGAATTTCTCTTACAGCTCTTTCATTGCCACTATATTTGATTTACATGTATTTCGTAATCAAATAATTTCCATGCTTGCTCCTTAGAGTTTTTCTTCAAAACAATTGAACAAAACTGGGAAACCATTGGCCATTGTTAACCGATTTACATTACTTTAAAATCTTTAAATTTTTTTGTTTATCAAAACATATCACTCTTCTGGTAAATACAAACAGATTTAACAAAATTTCTCTTTTGTTGTCTTATGTGCCAGAAATTTCGGTCGCATGGTAAAAACAAATGGCTCTTTCCAGGAATGGAACGGAAATGATATATAAGCTGCGTTCGTTAATTCGTTCTACGAGAACTATTTGTATCTTGGCGTTCGTTTATTACAAACGGAGCTAATAGATTTCTTTTTCAATCGTTCGAAAAATTAGGAGTGGCGTGAATGGAACACACTCCACGACGCTCCATAAACACCGGGTGGGAGACGTAGGATTTATAGAGTAATAGAGCCGGTTATAACATCACTTTTTGTAAAATTTTAATAAAGAAAGAATAATACATAAAATATTCATATTTAATGTCCTTTCATTTGCCCTTTGGTGTTTTACATACGTTTTACTCAGTGTTATAGCACTATCAGTGTTTGAATAAGTTATTAAGGTTATGATAAGAACAAAAAGGGTTCTACAACCGTTCGAATATAAAATAACACCAACATACACTATTCACTCTTTTAACGTTCCTAGATCCGCACCTAGTCTGCACTGCTCCAAATCCAGAACAAATAAACGAACGCAACTCTAGTGGTAAATCGACCAGACAGTGCTGGAAACGACAAAAACTGCGGCATCGCCGTATTTTTATTTTGTCCAACACAGCAATCGGTAAATAAGTAAAGTGTTTTTACATCAGGCCTGACAAAACGGTGTATATAGTGGTTCAAGAAAGATATAGTTTTATCAGCGCCCTTTTCGTTGTTGCTTCATTATATACGAACATTTTTGCCGCCCTGCAAGAATAAAAGATTGATTGAATACTCGAAGTCGTTTGTAGAAAATTTCTTCAACGGGTAGGCTCTGCTTGTACTCCAAACAAGGCGCTTCAATTGTTCTTCCTATTGTGCAGTTTCAGTGCCGGATTAGACACTTGTCACTCTCACTTGTTACTTGTTCACAGTTTGGATTTAACAAATGGTCTGTTAATCATTAGAATATATAAATGAAATGAAATGAATTTCATTTTAAGTTGAGTCTGAGTCTCTTTGATACGTTGAAAACTGTTGATTTCTAATGCTTTCACTATAACACAGAAACTACCAGATCTAAATTTTGTAAGCTGTATTGAAGAACTGTATTAAAATGAAAGGCAGGAACTACTCTATTACAATGTGCTGCATACATTCATGGTACCCATGTGTAACCTCAAGGACATATCCTCCGATAAAAATATAGATCAACTTGAACCTTCTCTACACACTACCAACTGTGTGTTACACGCGTTGAACAAGTAAAATAAAAACACTAACAAAAATATAAATAATACAACAAGTCTTATTTATTATTTCAACAAAAGCAGGTCAAAACGCAAAATCGGCAAAAATGGTATTTATCAACTTTTTATTCTTATGCCTACAATTGTAAAACTTCTGTAGTTTCTTTAACGGTTAAACGTTTATGTTTACCAAAAACATCAAAGTCTTTTCAAATCCATTATTATTTTCGAATGATATTTGATATTCTTTCTGTGTCATTATATGAGTATGTTTCGTTCTTTACTTCCACATACTGGTTTCCAATCCTATACTTCGCAAAATTTAATGGATTAAATGATCACAGGATTAGTTTTGGTGCAAAATTCTTACCCAACTCCAAAAAACATTTATCACGATTGAAAAATTACAACAAAGTTTAAAAGTTGTGATCACCAATGGAATTTCGTATGAAATAATAAATAATTTAAAAAATATAAAAATTTTAAAAATTGCCGTGAGGGGCAATGAGAGACAGTACATATATCAACATTTTTGAAGAAACCCCTTCAGAGTCGTTCATAATTCGGGGGTCCTTTCTTGTCATAAGGTTGAGTGGAAGGTATGATTCCACCTTTGTGCTTCCGTTCACAGGAACTAACATTATGAGGCGTCTTTCAAGTTACACCCACTCCAAGCTGGGTGATCAGGAGCATGATTTTTGTGTCTAATTACCATTGGACTGAATACCAGTTGTATTGCAACATTAGTATTGTTATGGTTTTTATTATTATTGACATAACTATATTATTGCTGTTGTTGAAGTTCCTACTTATACGCAAATGTATTTTTGATTTTGTTACTTTTATTCTTCTTGCTATTATTATTATAATCTGACGGGAACAGTACTGTCTAGTGACGATTCAACATTATACACATATGGTCATTACATGCACGTCTGTAGTGTAAACAACTCAAAGCAAATATATTGATGAGTGTAACTAATACAAAAATTTAGGCGGAATCCTACATCCTACAAGATTGCAATCGAAATATTCAATATTCCCATCCTGCGCATCCACCATACTTTAAAGTAATTCTAATATCAATTTCTCGTATATGCGTACATTTTGTATGCATTCATGTTTGATATTTGACATCCGCTATCCAGACTTCCTACTGTCGCGCGATCCGCTTCGCTGTGTGACTACGTTGACTGACTGCTCCAATTTTCCCTGTCACCTCGCCCTGTGCTCGGGTATCGCGCATCACATTGGCTGTATATGACAGCCGCGATAATTGCTCCCCGGGCGTTGACGCGCGAATCGAACAGTAGAATATTCACTCCAGTGCCGGATAATTTTCGTTTGTCGTTAATTGGCGTCGATATTAATTCCGTTCCTCGTGCTATAGAGGTCTCCGAGGCCATTTTCATTTACCGAGCTAACGAACTGTTACCGGAGAGGCACTATCGGTGAGCCAGACAATGAAATAAAATCTGGTAGAGACGAAAAAGCTGTAATGAAACGTGAGATTGCCTTCACTGCGTAGGCGACAAGCTAATCAAAAGCAAACGTGTTTTTCTCTCTTTATTATTTCTTCGGCATAGCTTTCCTGTTATCTCTTCGAAAGTGCTTGCAGCTACAAATGTATATTTATAGACATTTAATACATATACGGAATTACCTCCGAATACTACTTAAACCATACTAGAGAGAGAAATACATACAAATATCTAACTGAAAATCAAAAAAAAAAGTTCTTCAAAGATTTTCAATTTTTTAGGGCCAAAAGTCGGCCCATATTTATATTTCTGAGTTCTGAGAATTCAAGTTCAGCGACACGCAAGTAAAAAATAAACAAAAATCCTAAACTTAAATACTCTGAACAGTCAATGGAGTTGTTGTAATGTAATGTATTGTATTGTATTGTTGTATTGTATTGTAGTATTGTATTATAATATTGTATTATAGTATTGTATTATAATAATGGTAACAATGTAAAAAAAGAACCTTACAACACACCGTTTATTTCATATACAGGTGTTCACGAAAAAACGAAGCATCCTGAATATTTCGAAATCAGTTTTCTTCATGATACCGTTGAAACTCGGCAGTTGTTGATCGAAGGCATCAATCAACATATCAAGGGAGGAAGTCGTCAACAGAAGAGTACCGCAAGAGTCTACTCTGGGACCACTCCTTTTTACAATCTATACGAATCATCTGCCATAAAGCGTAAACTATTGTAAAACTTTAATGTACGCAGACGATACCTTGTGTTACTTGTCCAAGACTAACCCTAGTACAGTACGCCCGAAGAAGTTATGGGAGTTGCTACGGAATAGTATGGTGCAAACAGACTGAAACTTACCCTGCAAGAAAACCCAATCGCTGCAATTCTCCTCCACCAGTAACAGTGAATTCGTTTCTGAGTATTATCTTTGACAACGTCTTTTAAGAAGCAAGCACATACCATGCAAGTATTAGGAAAATCCATTTTTGCTATCCGTAGGGTTAGGAAGGTGGCCGGGAAGGATATTGCTCGGCAAACGTAATGTGAGGTGTTCCACACGAAGTCCACCTATGGTATTCTTTTGTGGGGAGAGTCAGTGGCATCGAGGAGGATATACCTGCTACAAAAAGAAACAATAAGGGCAATACTGGGTATAAGTCTGACAAAGAGTTGCGAAGAACCATTTAATACATTTAGAATACTTAGCCTACCCTCACACTATATGCTTACTTGTCTCAAACACTTTCATTAATCTAACAACATCCCCCACCCACAATGACATCCATCGCTACGACACTCTACACCTCAGATTTCAGACGTATCTGATCTATTTCTATCCATCTTTTTATATTAAACGTAATATCACTTATTTTTGTTTTCACTATTTGTTGTATATATTTATGTATATTGACTATCGTAATTTTGTTACCCCATTTTTTGTTTTATTAAATTATTTATATAATAGCTGTGCTCGGCCACGCGTTGCCCTATCCCAGTCTGGTTAAATTAAAAAGAAAAAAAATGTTTTTACCTGTCACCCCACTATACCAGTTGTACACTAGCTGAAAAAATATATCTATCTATGAGGGACAACTACGGAATACATACCTCAAAATCCTTAAATTACACAAGGGGTTGAGTGATACCACATTTAGAAGAATGCGTAATTTACCATATGTCCGTGTATCACTTTTTTAAATCGAACCAATCGTTTTCGAGAAATCCCCTTTTTAATATAATTAAAACTAAGGTTTCGTCCTTCCGTGGATAGCAGTATACAGTATATTACTTTTCCTTTAAAATTGCTTTTGGTAGGAATTTTCTCACACCTTTCAGCATTTTGTGTTTAAACGGTAATAATCAAAATGTCTGGGACGTGAAAATAGTGATAACGTCATTATTTCTTTTATTTTATATTATCACTATTAATAGTCACTACGCTTCACTCTTGCTACAATGGAAACTTTAATTCGCTTTCATTTATAATGTGACGTTCTACAATATATATGTATAGAATAGAGGGTTTAAAAATGTTATATCAGGTCTACAGAATTCCTAAAACAAATATTTAAAATAGAAATTTAAATTGCTTTAAATAATGTAAATGATATTTATGTATACATGTACAGGCTGACGCATTAGTTCGACAAAGCTGGATATATTCGTTATAAGATATGAAAAAAAAGTTATTTACGAAAATTGCAGACAGTCTTCAACTTAACATTTTAAAATTATTTTTATATATACAGGCTGTTTTATATCACCAGGATGAACCAAACATACGGTTTCTTAAATAGAGCACCTGTATATTATTCGAGATTTAAGCTAAGCTCATGCCTCACACCACCAATATACAATTTCATATACAGTCTGAAATTGTTCTTTTACAAACATAGATTTTTGCTGTTGGTCCACTTTCAGAGCAAAGTGACATTTTTTCAAAATTATCAAAACTGAATACAGAGCACGTCAAAACTCAAATACATCATTTCTCAATTATTGTAAATTGATCACCCTGTATTTTCTATAATAAAAAGAGAGAATAGTTTAGTTACTTTTATTTTTATTAAGTACTCTCTATATCTAAGGTCATTAATTTCTAAGATATTTTAAAGTCTTTTTATGAAAGTGAGATTTTTAGAAATTATTTCAATATAACGAGTTAATCATGAATAAATGACAGTAAGACAGTCTTAAGTCTTCATTACTAGCTAGGAGACTATGTAATTGGAACACATTTTTTGGAAGAACGTGTGAATGGTGAAGTTTATTTAGAGGTTTTTAAGAAAATCATTTACCGTTGTTATTAGAAAATGCTCCCCTAAACGTTCGTCCAAGGACTTCACACTAGGTTAATACACGACGATTTCCTTGAAAGATAGACAAGGAGAGAGGAACCAATTGCGTGACTAGCTCGATCACCGGAGTTCACTAAAATTGACTTCTTTGTGTCATATGTAAGGAAAAACTTTGTATAGCAAACACCGCCAACTACACAAGGTGATATGAAAAACAGAATAAGGGAGGCATTCTCGAGTATTAATTAAGAAATGTTAAGAAATGTAAAGCAAACGCTTGAAGAACGGCTGCAATGTTGTATTGTTAGATATTTTGTTGCATATATTGTAAATAGTTGGGCTAATTAATTAAATGTTAACCATTAGTGTAAATTATAAATAATTGAGAAATTAATGTATTTGAGTTTAGACTCGCCCTGTATTCAGTTTTAACAATTTTGAAAAAATATCAATTTGCTATAAAAATGGACCAATCTATCCTTCTAAAAGAAAAAAATTCAGACTGTGTCGTTTGCAGTATACAAGACCTCGAACTCACAGTGATCTGCATATAAAATTGACCATAACTAATGAAACACGCTGTATAATGCAATGAAATTGTATATTGGGGGTATGAGGCATGAGCTTAATCTAAATCTGAAATAATATATTGGGTGTTCCATTTAAGAAAACGTATGTTTGGTTAAGAATAAATCCATACAGATAGTAGCGTACGCCGACGATCTGGCAATAGTCACAAGAAATAGAAAAGATCTAGAGGA
>JARFOC010035748.1:0-26453 GCA_031763485.1 Osmoderma eremita
CACCACACAGAACACCACTTGAATAGCACTGTTAGTGTTATTCAAGTGGTGTTCTGTGTGGTGCAAATCTCCCAGAGTGCGACGTCTAACATTATCTTCTTAAGGGTATTTTTTAATTTTTACTATTTTAAGCCACCGTATCCTATTTTGTATTTTATATCAAAATTTTGTATTATATTCTATTCACCGAACAGTTGAAATTTCAAAAAAAATGCCTGATGGGAAAACTAATATTACAACGCTCCATTTAAAATTCAAGTAGCGATTATTCCAAGGATTTCTATGGAACAGTTTAAATAAATAAGTTTTAAGATTTGATTTCTGTTTGTTGATTGCTAAAAACAAATATACGCTGCTTGATTGAAAGAAACAAATAATAAATAAGAGAGAAAAATAATAATATTAAGTATTCATTGCATTTAAAATGAATTATACATCCGTACTACTTTTCGTGCGTAGTATTACGTACCAAGGAAGCGCAGTGTTAATATATCGGGTGCCTGGTTAAACTCGGCCATATCTCGGCAACCCTTCATCTTACAACCTTGCGACAAAAATCTTGATAATAAAGGTGACGAAGGGAATTTCAACAAAAATATGTTTAACTTTCTAAAATAACCGCCAAGGGGGGGCGTAACACTACAGGTGAATTAAAAATTCGGCATATGCCCCTTAAGTTCCAGATAAATGTAGGTTAAAAGTATAATCAGTTAAATACTCGTTAAATTGTACACAATTTTCATTTAACACTTTTTAACGCAACTCCCCTACGAGGATAGGGTGAAAGGGGATATGTCTGCGTAGAAAGCCAGTCGTAACTTCGGCTTACCGTAACGGATTTTAATTTTCGTGAACTCATTAGAAAGATAATTTTACAAGAAATTGAACCGCGTGTGGTGGGGAATTGTTTAGTTGCCCACAGGAATAACAGAGGGCGCTATCTCTAATTTATGCAAATATTTGTTTTTTCTTTAAAATTTCAAATGGAATGATATATCATTAATAGCATAATTTTGAAGCTCATAAACAAACGCAGAGAATGGTGCAAACCAGAAACTGCTACCTACAAGAACTAAATAACTTATTGATATACGTCCTCAACTAACAGCATACGTAAACAGAATTTGTTAATCTATCCGGCTTCCTCATATATGTTAAAAAGAAAAATAAAATCGTCCAAATGTCTCTCAAACAGACACTCGGTAACGAACAATTTGAAATTTTGAAACAAAATCGATTTTAAGAGATTCTAAACGTTGGACGTGTGTCAAAAGATCCACTAGACAAATAGTATGAAAATATCTTGCTTAATGTAACGTAAAATCTTTTAAACACATGGAAAACGGTAATAGTAAACGTTAGTTTTCCTTTTGTTTTAAATGATATTAAATGCGATTCTGGTAGGTGAACAAGAAACGCTACTGCGGGTATTATAATTGAATTGCAATGATTATTTGTCTACGATTCTCCGCGAAGAAAGAAAATCATTAATAATATTTTTATTCGAATAACCAATAAAAAAGTATTCATTAATGGTGAATAACGAATAAAAAGGTATTCATTAATCGGGAATAACGAATACAAATTATTCATTAATCGGGAGTAATGAATAAAAAATGATTCATTCATAAATTTTACATACAAGTCTGTTGTTTCTAAATGTTTCCCCCTCCCAATTCTAGCGTGTCGCCCGACGCCGAATTGAGACACCGCCAACGTATCCAGAGGAAAGAACAGCTGGCCGCCCAGGTGCGCGAGATGAAGCGTCGACAGCAAGCCAACGAACACTGGACGCAACTCAAGAGGTCTCTTTTCAAACCTGTAGTTATAACGGGGGCGCTGGTCATCGGTGGGGGGCTCCTCGCATATCTCTATTTCAAATCGTAACGTAAACGACCACAAAACAAAAATTATATATACATATATATAAATAACAAAAAGTAATAATGAAAAGAAAAACAAAAATTGAATAATATCCAAACAAACGAAAGAAGGCAATACCGTTTTCTACATTACCGACACGAGCCGAAATTGTAGAATTGTATAGGTCGCTGCTGTGAAGGGAAAATAATTTTTTTTTTGTTAACGACGCGAGATAGAAGCTGATGGATTGAATTCGTACGAAAATCGTTATTGTTTCCCGCGAGGAAAATTGGAAATTATTAGCAGCTAAGCAATTTTTTTTTTTCATTTTGGGTTGCCACTATTGTTTCTAATTTAGAATACTTGAAAAAGGGAGAAGAAATGTGTTTAATATACGCGTATATTAACGATAAATCAAAAAGGAAATTTGAAAAAATTAACAATAACGAGCGTTGATTAGTTAATTTTTAAATAAGTCAAATTGTTACAACAAATTATTTTTTTGTAATTTTTCCTTGTGTTCTATATACGTATATATATATGTATATATACAGTGCGTTGCTGAATAATTTTTTGCAGCAGAAGGAAAAACTGCCATTTTTATTACAAACTTTTCGAAGAAGGATACATTCTTTATAAAAGATTTAGAAAGGCCCGTACGAAGGTGATGCGATGTGATAATTACTAACAACGCTGCAAGTCTTACGAGGAATGGAAATCGAAAGGATCCAATCGGTGCACATTTTAAAAGAGAAATCGCAAAGATATTTTGTGATTTCTAAGGATGGAATTTTTTTAAAGAATTTTCTTTCTCTCGAAAAGTCGATAATAGAAAAAAAGTTTTATTCTGTTGTTACGTATCCTGCAACACCCTGTATATAAATTTTGTTTTTAGTGAATCTATTTTTTTATGTCTTATTTAGTCGACTCGATATTATAATTTCGCCACTGAGCAATCTGCTTTATTCTGATTCGGATGAAAATATATATATATATGTTGGTGGGCCACCGGTTTTTTGTGTCCGATGTTGCCAATTTTGTAGTGGGAATAGAAAATTGTTTTAATTACGTCGCGATGTTTCTTATTCGTCATTTGCAAATACTAAAGCAGACTTCGATATTCATTTTTTGACAAATGCAATTCATAGTTAACTACAACCACAAAAAAATGTCCCGTTTGTTGTTTAACATGTTCACATCCTCATTATCGAGGGGATCAATTTGTTTTCTTTAATAGTGTCTATATATCGGGACGAGTGCGTAAATTAAAATCAAGAGGGATACCTTCGCAACGAATAGTTGTTGATGATGGTTCGACGTAAGACTGACTAAAGAAAAAAAACACGAGTAATGTTTTTTTTTTGTTTTTCCCTTTTCTCAAATGAAATCGACGATTTATTTCTAAACGTATCGATCAATAATGATAAATCTACATATATATACATACATATATACCGTTTATAAATAAATATGAAAATAATCGTTTTGTATTTTTAGATTTTACTATATTATTACCACCTAAAACATCCAAACCGACGTACGAAACCTAGTAACGAACATAATTAGAGATACCAGTGTCGTTGAGAACTTCAGAGTGGTAGAAACATACGTAAGTTATATCCCAGCTAGCAGACTGACGTGAAAAAGACGTCGTTTAATGGTAATATGCCCATAAACGACGTCTTTTTCACGTCATTCTGGGATATAGGTGAAAATATGATTTTTTTTCTTTTGGTGTGAAGAGGAATCGTAGATCGTCCTTTATTATTTTTTGCTTGAATGTGTTTGAGGTGTTTGTGTGAAATTCGCAATACAGTGGAACGTGGATTATCGGAACTAATTGTAAGCCACCCTTCGGTTAACCAATTTGTTCGAATAATTAAATTTAGAATGCAAAAATACAGGAAAATCTTTATTCCGAATATTAATGTTAATCAAATTACATTCTTTCGTGTTATAAACTAAACATGTTTTGCTGATTTCACTTTTTAATAAGTATATGGCAAGGCTCTTCTCCTTGTCTAAGCTGCCTGCATACCTTTCTATGTTATGTCTCCAAGTTGCCTGTCTAACGGATGTCATGTCATCTAACCTCACTTTTTGATTATAAAGAATGCAGATAAAAATTGTCTACGTTATCGATATGAGAATGGAATGCAATAGGGTCGGTTTTTCACGAAGCGAAATCGGTTTTTAATTCTAAGAAAATCGATAGCTACTACTTTTTTTGCCCGGAATTCTACGGAAAAATAATTTTGTAAACAAAATTCCCACGATTACGTTACGGACAGGTTGGGACGTGAACTTCAGCGCCCACCATCTCACCCACTCCGATCTCTCTCTTTAGTGCACGCGATGAGTCAATTTTTTTGCCGCACAAGAAAATATATTGAAAAGTGTGCCGGAACCCCCATACTACTTCACTTTTTAAGAAGTGTATGTGGCAACGCTCTTCTCCATTATCCTGTTCGTCTTGCTGTCTAAGTTGCCTGCATATCTTTCTAATGGTTGTCGACAAGGAGTTAATAAATTTACATAGATACATACAAGACAGTTCTCCGAGCTGCCTGTCTAGCGGATACCATGTCATCTAACCTCACTTTTTCACGTTCTGTTCTTGTTTTTTTTTTGTTTTTTCAAGTTTGCTGGTTGAAACTAATTACAAATCGCTATGTTTTATTATATTGAAAAAGTTGAGAAAAGCGCTAAATTATATATTTTACCATGCGGCCATTTTTTAGCCGCATAAGAAAATGTGCTGCAACCCCCAAACTACTTCACTTTTTAAGAAGTAGGTGACAAGGCTGTTCTCCATTATCCTTCGCCCACGCTATGCATTTATCAAAACATGTTACGGCTTCCCTGTGTCATATGACTATCACTGCCAGTTTCTTCTTCACTCTCTTCCTCCTCTTCCAAATTTTCCGAGCTCTGTAACATCATTCATCGTTTCCATTTCATCTCAGTGTGCCCATTTCTGCATTTCTTCGGATTATTAGTTTTGCAGGAATTTATTTCACTCGTTTTAGAGCGCGTTCAATCTTCGGTTATTCTATGTATCCGGTCTCATGTTGAGTATTTTTGTCTGAATCCAAATTGAAAATCTGGGATTAAATCACTATTTTCAATTAACAGCCTTTTGAGCAGTAGTTTCTCAAATGGTTATTATTTATTTATGAAACGTCATAGGTGTAACCATAGCAACCATATTCAAGTTTGTCTACTATTAGAAAGTTGACGGGTTAATTCGATATCAGTACCTCTTCCTATAATAAATATATTAACTGAAGGCATACGGCTTACGAAAACGGCACCGTACAATAAACAATACAATATCCTATGTCAATAATTCCTTAAATAAACTGAACGAATTCTAAATAATTAATACTTTTTTTAGAGGTTAGAGGTGTTTTCTATGATCACATACCAGTAACTAAACAACGTAATTATTGATGAAAATAACTCGTTAAAAGGGAAATTTTCTACGATTTTATATACTTACATACAAGTGTCCGTAAAATAGTGTTAATAAATAAATAAAAAGATAACGTAAAATAAAAAGTGCCTATGTTGCCTGGTAAAGTGACGAAGGGCAAATCTTGGGCACTGCGGGAGCAGCAATATGCGTTAACGTGGCCCCCTACCGTTAGAAATTTGGTTCCCCCTGCACTTTTGTGTTTGATTTCTTATTTTTTATTTTTTTTATTTAGTTTTAAATACGACGATGAAATAGTATCTTTTTTACGTTTGAAGCAAAGCGACAATCGGTTTTTTTATAATTGTTATAATCTATTAATTATTATATTATAAATATATATATATATATATATTCGAAAACATTGCTAATAAATCTATATATATATATAATTAATTTTTTGCTATATAATACAATTTATATAGTATGTGCCGATTTCTTTGTGATTATAATTATAAACTATAATTAATTAATTAATAATTACTACTATTATTATTATATTATTAAAAAAGAAAATACGAAAAATATGACATATTTGTTCATATATTATTAAACTAAAATTTCTTTTTTTTAATCATCTGATCTTTCTCGTCTATTTTATTTTTACATATTATATAATTCCCATTTTTTTTTTGATTCTTGAGATGATGCGAAAATTATATATACTTTAATTTAAAGAGAAACATTTAATAAATATCGAATTCGAACAAGACAAGATTGTTTTTTGATATATTTTAGTTTTTCATTTACAGGCCGAAAACCATACTGCCCGACTGACATTTGAAATTTTTTTGGAGGAGCTTGGAGAATGAGAGTTTTAGATTAGTCGAGGATAAATTCTACGGTCTTACATTTTAGTGACACGCACATACAGACATAACATAGACTCAGACACACGCACAGCAAAACTCAAGCCACCGACCCTAGTCAAACAAAATTGCTGCGGAACAGACTAATAAAGGTTGTATTTATAGGCCATGCTCAAGGCACAGACTAGAAATACTACCCTAATACAATAAACTTATGAGAACGAGAAACTTATATTGATATGTATATATATGATAGTATATATAACATGGTATGTACTGTCTGTGTCTTATACAACGTATATACATACATAAATATTATGTAGTTTTTGTTCTTTCATACTTTTTTTTTTAATTCTCATCACTTCTGTTATTCATTTTTCGTTTTTAGTACCTTTCTATTTTCTTCAAAGACGATCGAAGACAATTATCTAGTTCTATAATATTATTTTCCTATATTAATTCGTTTCTTTACTTCTTCGATAAACTTACCGAGGTGTCCCTGCTTAATCAACACCTTGTAGTAATATCAAACAACGTTATACGAAACACAAAGTTTATTCATCATATACGCAACCACCGATCATTAAATATCACAAGGAAATAAAGTAACAATGAGAATTCCTTTACCACCCCAGGTGGTAAGGGAATATTTATTTTATTTTTACTAGTTTAAGCCACCATATCCTATTATTTTATACTGCCATAAACTGTGATCGTATCATGTTCCCAGTATTCCTACATGGATTCGATTAAATTAAAGACACCTAGTATATGCTACTTAAATAATAATAAATAGTGAATATTGTCAATACGTATTAGTGAAAAATCAAGTGATTTTATATGCGGGATTGGAAAAAATGTCCAATTATCTCATCGGCTTAATTTACAAATGAAGAGAAACTCAAATTCAGCATAATAAAATCACTGCGTAGATAGATAATTAAAGAGAAAATAACTACAAAAAAATCCTTAGCATTTTACACTTTTCTATCGATGGCAAACCTCCAAAAATAAAAATCATGTCAAATCCCTCCGAAGACAAAATATATACAAATGCAAAACATGCATACGTAATATATGAAATAAGCAAATACCTTTGTAGTTAGTACATAATACCAGTGTAATCAACAATGAAGTAACACTATACACTAATCTCTGTATTATTTCTTGACTGTGATGTTTTGGAGAATTTTGTACAATACTGACTTTTTATAAACATTTATTAACAAAACGACCGTTTTTACGATAAGCTGTATTATTTTAATGGGATTGTGCGATTTGTAATTGATTTTGAATATGACGTACGATAAATGTGCGAGGGAAAAAAATTACGAAAAGGAAATGGAAAAAACTTCGTCCGAAACACAAATTACATGTATAACAGTAATAAAAAGAATTTTAAATACGAACAAGTTTTGTTTATCCTCCGATGAAGGAGCGTGCCGATTCACTTCACCCTCTACTATAGATAGTATTCATTGTTATAAAGCACGGTAAGTATTTGCCCGATAAAATTGTTTTAAAATATTTAAATTATAAACAAGTTTGGTTTTATTCCGTTCAGAAGATTGGTGTACTGCGTTTATTGTTCTGCGCTTCCATTGGTTGGCGCTCCATCCAACCTAATATTGCCAACCCGCGGGAATTCTACCTCAAAAGGGAAAAAGAGAATTTTTATACATATTCAGCGTCAGATTATGCCAGATAATGCCCGTACTTTTTTCTCGGTCGTCTCGTATCGTCTACACATTTACACACATTCGCATTGCGCCAATTAGCTCTAAATGAAGCGAATTGTTGAAAAAGCCGCTTTGTCTTAGATTTATTTGTTGTTGAGTTTTGACTATCTTTATTCTCTACTATAGATAGTATTTATTATTACAGAATACGGTAATAATTACACGATAAAGTTGTTTAAATTTCAAAATACTCGAATTGTAAATATAAATCTTATTTAATTGTATACACGAAATTGCCAGGATTGCTTCCCACATATTTAAATTCAAATTCTGATCTGCACTCTCATTGGTTGTGACCGACGGTTTGAAAAAACCATACTTTATCTGTTTTCTTGTTTATTTGTTATAGAATTTTGTTTGGTTAATTAGTTGTAATTACCATGGATGCAAAGCGCGTGCAAGATGAGGAATATGAATTGCAATATTACGAATTCACCTCCACGGCTTTTATAGCACAATGTTGGTTAATCGTCTTAACCACGGAAGCTTAACCAAACATTTTCAAAATATCTTATTTTTCAGTTAAAGAACTCATACTAACAAATATAAAAACATCCCTTGACGATACGGAGAATGAGTTGGTATTAAAGTTACCTCAAGAAAGGATATCGGAATGTCGAAGGCAATTCAACAATTTATACGAAGAGTACAAAAGGATTATTTTGAAGCACTTAAACAATGTTGAGGTAAATTTTATATTCTTATTTGGGGCATTTAGGTAGATTTTGGAAATATTAGGCAGATATTCGTGGTTATTTGGCTATACCGCCTCACGTGTTGCTTCCGGAAGATAAAAATATTGTCCCATGTCCGAAATCTGTCGTGCACACGTTGGAAAGTGAGATTAAACAGTTGGAAGAAGCTTACGCTCAGGTAGGAAGTCAGATTTAAGTATGAAACTGTTTTGGTAGGCTATTTTCATTGTAGAAACGGGCTTTTAAATTTGCATGTGAAAAAGAATTAGAAACATTAGAAAAATTCGAGGTTTTTCATCACCATATTATAGGAGGTATTAAGATACCATCAGGTCAGAAAGTGATTGAAAGGAATTCTAGTGAGTCACTAGTGAAGCTGCGGGATGATTTGGTACAAAAGTTGATGCAGTCAGAAAAAAGTGGGCAATTTATTGTAGAATAAAATAATGCATTTGCTTTTTTTGAGAATGTTTTTGTAAGTTTTTATAATAAATTAGAATGGAGAAATAATGCTTTTTCAATTTGTTGTATATTGTCCACTCCCTTCCCACATAGCAAAATTCAAATTTGCCGTAATTATTTTTAGTAATTTCAACTTAAAGATATTAAAATGCCTATTGAACATTAAAGTTTTCGGTAAATAAATGCACGGCTTCTGTTATACCGAGTGATCTATTCCAAGAAAATATGGTATAACATTCCATAGTTCGGAGGATTTTTATATGGAAGAGATAACAACAGGGAAAAAGTTGCTGTCAAACGGAATGGTTTGCTTTGATGTCATTTTCTTCTTTTTCTTTTAGTTATATTACTGTTTTTGTGCGTTTTTCGATATCTGTCTCGTTATAAAGACAACTGCACTTGCATATTTAACGCAATTGGGTGACTGACGATGCTACTTCAAAGAAATAGTTCATATATACTTTTGTGGATTAGCTAGACCCTGTTTGTCATCAGTTACCGCGCCGTTTTTATCATTCATGTTTACCACCGTTATGCTTCCTTCATATATTTGAGTATATGAACTATAACCAATCTAGGGACCTTTTTGATACCAACCTCAGACAGTTGAGACTGATCACACTGTATATTTGCAAAAGATTGCACCTAATACCTCCTAAATAATTCAAAATACTTCTTGCCATAAAACCAATGATACCTACAGCTGTCAAAGTAAACGGCCACCTGTCACTATAATGACAAAGAATGATGTATCTTCTGGATATTAAAATATATAGTTCTTCGAACTAAACAGCCGGATTTTGACATCTCAGTTTATGACGTCGTATCATGGTTGCCATTTAACTTATAAAAACATTCCAGCCATATTATTTGATAAGTAACTATTCATACATGTAATAGTGCTGCTGAATTAATTCCCGATAAGTTTTTAGAACACCAAAAAAAAAACCCATATGTTGCAAACTTTATGTCGGGCGCTGTGTAAGCAACAAGTTCCATTACCTGTTTATCTAAAGGTTTAGGTATTTTTACAATGCATCCAGTGCAAATGTTTTGTTTCAACAAAAAAAAACAAGTATTTTTTGGCATATATTATACAATTATTGTGTGCACAATTGATTGAATTAAACCAATTAATGACTAAAAGGTTAAGTTTGGGACAGCTGCATATAAATACATATGGAGCTGTATTACAATGGAAGTTAACAATAAAAAAATTAACTATTTTACAATGGGACTGTTAATAAAATTTAATATTGTTTAAACTGCTACTGAAATAATATAAATTTTGTTCAGGGGTGTTGAGGAATATATAGCCATGCTTGTTTCCCGTTAAAATACGTTTCCCATTGTAAAATTTGATATTTCTTGAATTAAAAATAATTTATAAAAAAATATCGTTCATTTATACATTTACAATATACATATACAAAGCTATGTACAAAAAATATAATAATACTGTAAATCTATCTTAATATTAGTAATAGTATGTACGAGATAATCTCATTCGTTTTAGTTATTTACTATTTATAAATAAATACGTAAGTTATAAGTATTGTCCGTGTTGGTTATTTAAATTAGACGGATGCAACTGTACAAAATGTGACGTAAAGGAATGTGCCGTGACAGGAATCACTTGTGAGTGATCCAACATTATC
Organism: Osmoderma eremita; assembly: GCA_031763485.1. Lineage (NCBI taxonomy): Eukaryota > Metazoa > Arthropoda > Insecta > Coleoptera > Scarabaeidae > Osmoderma > Osmoderma eremita. Next base: position 10,702 of record JARFOC010035748.1, read on the forward strand.
GTAGGCTGACAAAACAAGATGGGCTCCCCAACATCAGCTTCGCTAACCAATACTTGCGTAACCTGTTGGTATTGGGGCACCTCCAACTTGATATTGTCCATGTTCGGCAGGGGTACCAACTGATTCAATTGAATCGCCGGATCCAAACCGTGAACTCCGATTTGGTCGGTGTTCGATAGCGTTTGATTTGCGAGTAGCTGATCTGCGGCGTTCAACGCCTGCGTCTGTTGTTGGTGATCAGGATGGTGCTGTGTGACCAGACTGTTCGAAATCTCCGAGAGCGCATCGGGCGTACTCGGCTGCAGTTGCTGCTGAGTATTCGCCAGTTTCGCGGTTACCTCCAAACCTTTTTGCACCATCTTCGCCACTAGGTTCGGTAATTTGTCGTTGGGGTGTATGAACGGTTTTGGAGCTTCCGGCTGGGGTTCGCATTGGTGCACGAAGAATGCGAATCTTCGGGAGGTATCCGTCGTGTGAAGGTGAGTAAAATTCATCTTTAAATGAAAAGAAAATGGAGACGTTACAACGTCAAAACTAATAAAGCTACTTTCAGATGGTAAGCTTGATTCTACCAGTGGTGGCAGGAAAGGGAACCAATGACATGAATCTCTTTATTTTTACTTGTCTAGCCTTCAAAAAGACTTATTTATTTTATGGAATTTTGATGCAAAATGAAATCGAGGATTGTGATAAATAAACTATTAATTGTATGTACATTGAGATTGATCACGGTATATAATGCACAGACACATATGAACGCGCCAATGACTGCAACACGGTTAGAACTTGGCTAGACACAGAAGTATGTTCGCTGCTCGTTAAATTAAATAAAGTATCTAATTATCACATTGGCGGAAAACTGTTTTTTTCCATTGCTATCATTTTGAATCGCCGCTTAAGCACAATAAAACCCAAGAAGTATCTTTACTGCAAATGAATAAACAAAAGTAGGGTTATGTTACGAGCCTCTATTTTTCCAATGAATTTTAATTGCGTATAATTTTACAATACTTACTTTAACCACAACATTCAGCCCCAACTTCATATGCTTGTTCTTTTTCCGTCTCTGAGGATTGTCCGTCAACACTTTCATATCCAAGGTGGCCCTGCACCGTCTCGCGTCGAACAGCAACTCCTTCTGCACTTTCTTCCCGTTCTGCGTCCAGCACTGATACTGTTTCCGAAATTTTATTTTCGGCCCCGTGTTCGAGATCTTCTTCACCCAGACGGTGTTCGTCATCTCGGAGAAGTCGTCCACCCACTCATCGCACAAGGCGTTGAAGTCGTCGCTGTGTCGCGGTATCTCCGTCCGGAATTTTATCTCGAAGTGTTTCTCCTCCGACCATTTCGTTTGTATTATGTCGTACTTGCGTTGGATACTCAGCAAGATCTCGTTGAAATCTACGGCGGCCTGTTCTACAGCGGCCATCTTGTCTTTCGCGAGGTGGAGGCAAGTATCGAGTATCGACCGACCACGGGTCAGCCGCACGGGAAATTCGTCTCTATCGGAGATGAATGTTCAGATGTTAGAACACCTGTAACACCTTTAATTAAATTACGGGGAAAGAACTATCTTCCAAAACGACGTTCTTATAAATCATATTAAAAAATACTGAGCCATACATGAAATTGCTGGGTAAATAAAAATTGAAGTAGAAGATATTTGGAAATTACAAAGAAAAATAAAGACTAATTCTAAATGAAAGACACTACACAAGTAAAAGAAGCTGATTATAAATCTGGGAGCAAAAATAAAGTTTCATTCCGACTGAAAAACAATACCGGAAAACAAACAAAGAATATTTTGAATGTAATAAAAAATAAAATTCTATTCTATTTCGAAAAGAATGGTGAATACAATGTCATAGGACCAATGGATTTCAGCAATTCAGTATACCCACAAATATATCAAATTTACCGCTAAAACATAATAAACAGACATAATTAACTTTTGTTTACTTGAATTCTGGCTATTGGAGTATATGCTGTGACCTAAGATTACGTCACCGGTCACAATTCACCACATCACAGATCACATAAGTATGCGATCTGTGCACCACAGTACATCACATCCAATCACATCGAAAGCCATGTCCATGTTACAGTATATACCTTTGTGAGTGGCGCCCCAATTATTTACCATTGCTTGAAATAATATTTATTCAATGAAAATACCCAATTTCTTAAAAAGTGTCATCGTGGGTGTTCCCATTGGATTAACATTTTTGGATACCATCGGTTATGTGGCTAGAGTCGATGGTATTTCGATGCAACCGGCTCTGAACCCAGATAAAGATACCACAGATTACGTTTTCTTAAACCGCTGGGCGATACGCTCTCATGTAGTGAATAGAGGCGATATAATCTCATTAAAATCACCTAAGGATCCTGATCAAAGGATAATCAAAAGGATCATTGCTTTAGAAGGTAGTTGCTCCAAATCGCAATTTAAAATACAGCACACTTTGAAATCGATTGCCATTTTAGGTGACATAATACCTACTTTAGGTTATAAAAAGACCGTAGTGCGAATAAGCGAGGGTCACTGCTGGGTGGAAGGTGATCATACGGGACACTCCATGGACTCAAACAATTTCGGTCCGGTTTCTATCGGTTTGGTGACAGCGAAAGCAACGTGCATTGTTTGGCCACCTTCCCGGTGGCAGTATATTGAATCTTACGTCCCTAATAAACGCGCCCCTTTAAATCAGTTATATTACAGCTAACGTATAGTGAAAATATGCGTACAATTTCACTAATCAACCATTTAGAATTCGACTTTAACGGTAGTGTGGTGCGCAAGAGTGTTACATTAGGTGACGTGGATAACGATGGCAATTACGAGCTGGTAGTTGGCAATGAAGACGGGGAAGTTGTTATTTTCAAGGTACGTATGAACGAAGTAGAAAAGCAGCGAAATGGTTTTGTGTGATCGTTGCTATTATAGGCATTGGAAAAATGGCAGACGATTACTAATTTGGGATTTGTCAGTTGCGTGGTTGTCGGAGATATCCTCAACAAGAATAGGAATTGCTTAGTGATTGTGACCGCAGATGGTTGGTGTTATATTTATTCTGCCGATCAAGATGTTGCTGTTGAAAGCTGCAAGGGTAAAGATTTGCCAGAACAGGTATGTTATGGCATTATATTTGTTTTTATTCTCACAATAAAAGCTTTTTTTGCTGTTTCTATATATAGCGGTGAAGACAGGTTTTAGGAAGGTTGCTTTGGAGGTGTGGGAGGAGAGCGCTAGATCATCCGTATCACATGTCCCAACCACCTCACTCTTTGCGCCCTGATATTTTGCGTTATTCTCGGTCCACCATATACATTTACAAATTCTTGGTTCGTTCGTCGCTCCCAAACTCCCAATGCATCCTTGGTTCCTCCATAAATTCCTCGTAATATACTTCTTGCCCAGGCTTCCAATTTTATTTCTTCTTGGTTATTTAGCACCCATAGCTCTGAACAATACAACAGCATTGACTGAATTACTGTTGTATACAAACTCAGTGTGGCTGTTCTTGATATAAGTTTTGATATTTCTCTCATTGCCCCCGCATAAATCTTATGATCTTGGTTTTTGCATGTATTTAACTTAAATTATATGGGATTATAAATTATTTAATACATTCTCAATTAATTTTATATAAAACATAAAAACTATAATGATCAAAGCAGCTAACACTCCACTTTTTTGATAAATCACTGAAGTTGTGGTAAACACTCCCAAAAATAGAAAAATGATTGAGAAATATGTAAAATCATATCTCATTTTTAACATGCACGTATTATCAATGAGTTTATATCCTTCCGTGCATTTTTTGCACGTATCTGGTCCGTAACCTATGCAACCATTACAGGCTACATCGCAGGGTAGGCAATTATAACTTCCATCTGTGTTAACACAAAATTCTTGCGTTTTACAATTTGCTTCTCCATTAGAGCATTCATTTGTATCCGTGCATTGATTATTGTCGCTTTTCACCCAACCTTTACTGCATTTGGTGCAGTTAAATTCAGTGCAAACGTCACATCCAACGGGGCAGGGTTTACATAAATTTCCAGTTTCATTTCTATGAGATTTATAATATTTCTTTGCGCATGAATTACAGTTTTGTCCGATATAACCATCATTGCACAAGCATTTTCCATTTTCCTTACAAATTCCGTTGTCGGAACAAACATTATTGGGGAATCCAGGGCACGGTAAACATTCTGGTGGGTGATAATGGAAATGTGGGCAGCAATATTTCAATTTCTCGACACAGTAGTACTGATACAAATCCGAATGACTACTTTGCAGATTCAACCACCATTCTTCTATTTCATTGTCATGTTCTTCGTGCATTTTGTAACAAAGATCTTTGTTTTCGGTAATTTCTGAACAAATTTTCTCTTGAATTTCAACTAATCTTAGTTCACTGGTTGAGTAACTGCCTAATTTTTCTTCTTCCCAAGCCGTGTCGCCTCCTGCGAATGAATTTTTTTCCGTTCTCCTCATACCCATTTGGAAAGATTCTACAAAGACCATGCAGGCTTTGCAATCGAGTTTTTTGTTTGGTATATTCTCTTTTCCAAGGACTATGATTTTATTGAATAAACGTAGTGTAATGAAAAAAATTATAATTTGTACCAGTTTTCGCATTTTTGGGAAGTCTACGGTGGATACTGTCAGTTTTAAGTCAAAAAAAATAATCGTTCGTTAAAAAGAAAATACATTTTCAAAGGCACTACCAACCGAAGGGAACAGTTCCCCCAAAAGCGATTTACTCCTAGAGGAAGCTAAAGAATTGGAGAAACTTTATTTGCGTCGAATCCATGTCCAAAGGATTCCTCCAAATACCAAGGTTCGCTTTGAATATATGTTTGTAAACGACGAAATCGTGAAATGTGACTATTTCTCACAGGATATCTTACTAGAAGACATAGATGGCGATGGTTTGATCGAGATGGTACTCGGTTTGACCGATAGGGTTGTTAGATCGTACAGGTGGTGCGAGAATGAAGACACAGCGACATCTACCGGCGGGGAAGATGATAGTAATTGTTTAGGTACACTGCCAAATTCTTTTTTAACGCAGGTTTATTTTTATTTTTTGATTTGGCAACGAAGTGTCAGTTTTTCAATATTAAAATTTTGTCTTAATAATAGGCAAATTGGTAGCTCTAAATAAATGGGAATGCGCCCAACAGATAGGTTCGATCTCTTTACATCACTCAACAGATGGCGCTCCACTCCTGCTGGTGGCGCAACCTGGCGGTACTTTTATGAGGATCCACCACCAATCAGAAGAGCAAGCACCCATTTCGCAAGAAACCTCCAGTTTCGGAGACTCTGGCAGGTACGTCGCAATGAAGTGAAAAAATCAATTTTCATAAAAAAGAAAGTATATATTTAGTTTGCCCAGCGAGAATCTAACGGGATTTTCCGTCGATTACGAATTCCTGGGTATATCGAGAATGCGCAATCCGCACATATCGAGCGAGATCTTGGGCGATTTGAAGACGATTTCGAATTTGAACGCTTCGGTGGAATCCAGCCAATCGGAGAAGAGCGGTAATTCTTCGAAAACGCCGCCAGATGGCAATAAGAGCACTCCATACGCAGTAGCTACCCTCGATGGGACTATAATGCTGGTACAAGACGAAGTGATATTGTGGTAAAATTACATTTTTAAACCGTTTTATTTTAAATGATCGTTTTATTTTTGGAATACTTCACAGGGCAATCGCTGTCGATCACCAATTGTTCGCTCTAACGAAGTTAGATGTCACCGGTAACGGTGAAAATGAAATCGTGGTGTGTTCTTGGGACGGTCACACTTATATTTTGGACCAGAACAAAAACACTGTTCGATTTCAATTGGAGGAATCGGTGCAAGCATTTGAAACAGGGTATTACACTTTGATTCCAGGGAATAACCCGATTACCTGTTTTGTGTATATAACATTTAGAAATAAGGTAAGTGCATTTAATTTCAACAATAAAATACAATTATAACTATTTTGTTTAGATACTTTTGTACTTTGACATACCTCTCAAGCATATGGTAAGTAAACGGTTTGAACCCAACTTGTGCAAGTTAGCCGACATCATCGAAACTAAAGGGGATAAGCGACAGTTCCTAGATAGAATGGAGAAACAACCGAAGAAAGAATTAGTGCAATATCTCCTGTACGGATGCAAGTTCGACAATCTCCTAGATTAAAGTCCCCGAAACTGCCCGTATTCTCGTTTGTTTTCCTAAAATAAATAGTTTAACTAAAAGCCTGTAGTGCAATAAGTATAATTTTATTATAATTTCATAATGTATACAAAAGCAGAAAATTAGAATATGTATGTATACGAGACAAAAATCCAGATTTAGATTAAATAAAAATATTTTACATCGTATTTTTCGTTTCGCATTTATTTTCCTAACGGCCAGTTTCATAATTACACCTTTAAAGTCCGTTTACCTAAAGTAGGCTATTCGTTAAAGGCAACTTTACAGCTCTCGCAACGAAACAGCCGAATTTTGACAGCGATAATGTTAAAATCATTCCAACACAATCAAACGCAACTTCACATTGGATAGTAATGTCAAATCTAGTGACATTTCGTCCGCGTAGGATTTCTTCAATCAGATAAGTAAGTTGTCTACGCACTCACTTGACGTTTGTCATTTTACCTATCTATATATCTGTCAATCCATATGATATGCTTTGTGATGTGTGGCAATCATGAAAAGGCGAAATGTCAAAAGTCGGTTGCACTGAATGGAGGTTAGGTAAACTTTAAAGTATACTTTAGCGCTAAAGAGACTGCGACGTATCGTACAAGTTAAAGTCGACTTTAAATGCTAAATATATTATGAAACCGTCCGTAAATATATCAATTTATCGATTAGATTTTAAGTCTTGGTTTTCGAATTACATTTTCGTTTCTCCACAGGTTTATTGTTTTGAAAATTAGGCCTTGGTAATTAATAAAAATCGACGTTGAAATAATCTCAAATTAATATAACATAGGAAATCTTATTTCTTCTTTATTACACAATCATACAGTTCCGATTTAATAATTTCCTCTAACACTACGATATGTACAATTTAAAAGTAAAATACGTCTGTAACGATATAATTAGTGCTCTCTTCGTTCATCTTGATCGTTGAAATGATAGTTGAGATTCCCCCAGAAATTTACATCCTATGGTTTATTTATACTTTGGCACAAAGATCCCATAGTTCCTTTTCTAGTATAAAAAGTTTGCTACAAATTGCTACCGTGTATATTTGTATATCCTAGTCTTGATCTCAGGTTTCCATTACGACTCCAAATAATTTTTTTTTTATTTATCAGAAACAATACTGAATGATATCTTTTCGACTATCTACATTTATTTATGTATATATATATATATGTATATTGAATGATAATCGAGAAAAATGAACAAAAACGCTTCTCAATATTTACTAAAAGAAACTTCTTCAATATAAAACGTTTAGGGGATGCCCCTCATTTCCTGTCCCAGCTGGCGTTGTAGAACCACGTATCGTCCCGAGATTTGTTCCAATTAGCTTCTAAACTGTTGTCCTGCAACAAAATGGTGAAAGATATGTCAAAAATATGAACTGATTCAAATTTTGTAATTACTACTGCTAGGCGTTTTTAAGTTGAGCAATCTAATACATCTGGTACTGATCGTATAGGCAACATATTAATGTAGTGTCAACGAAATCTATACTCGATGCACCGAACAGATAGGGTACATAAAATGCGTGATACGAAAACTAAGCTTTCTATTGGTTGGTAAGAACTCCCGAAAAGCCCATTGAAAACGATGTAAATTGAAAAATCGTATTATAAGACGCCTTTTGGCATTCAAGAAGCGATTATTCGAATGATTCGACTGTTTAAATAAGGGTGAAAATAGCATATAAGTTCTAAGATTAAGTTTCTATGTTTCTAATATAACAATTGCACTGTTAAAATAGGGCAGAAAGATAACAACAAACGAAATTCCTTGATTTAAAATGTATAACAAAATGTATAATACATCGCTGTATTGCACTTCAATATTTTAGTTTTCCACCTACGCCATCTTATACATTATTATTTATTTGCTCCACCTTAAAATAAAAGTCACATTGCAATAGACAGCAAAAACATAAAATGAAAGTTTACTTTTCATTATAAGGATTAATATGCTTCCGAAATAGGTTACAAATAGTGATAGCTGGATGGAAATAACTTTTTTTCTGTTTTCCAGTGTATAACCGGCTTTGCACGCGCACGACGCATGATCATCACGTGATCACTCCATCTGTTCGGTGAACAAAGTATAGGGGAGATTTAGTGGAATGTATTTTCACATTCTAGACCTAAAACTTCCGGGCAATACGAATTACCTTTGTCGGAAACCTACCCCGAATTGGGAATGTCCCATCGTACTTGTACTAAGATATTCCATGTTGCTATAATACGGATAGTTGTTGTAACAATTCGTACTGGATGTAGTGGTGTTCAGTACGGAAGGCTGCGATGTCCAACTTCTGTGCTGCTCCAGCGTGAAGCTGTCAATGGAAGCGGGCGACCATATGCTGGAATTACCGGTGTTAGCGTACGAAGTTGGTACAGTCTAAAAATATATTTAAAAAAATGAGCTAACAAACCCTTTCTGATGCGATGCGAAGTGTTAAAATGTAAAATTTGAAAAAGAAAGTGTTCTAGAAGTTATGTTACAATTTGAATTTTGCCGCCATTGGCAATTCAGCTATTTTTCATACCAACTGCAATTTTTTGCACCTGATTGGTTTACTTTTATTATAATTAATTATAATCTGCGACAGTTGACACTGGTTGCTTGTTATTTCTCGCGGCCTGATACTACTGCGAACTTTTATAAATCGAAGCGTACAAAAGATATATTTTATATGGTTACTGTTTATAATTTTAGTTTAAAACTTAATTAGAAAAAACTTCCTAGAGTTAGAGCGTCATATATTGAGGAATAATGCATTTTAGACGAGGAATCTATTACAGTTTCCTTTAATCTGATCGGATTTCTTTTTAATTTGATTTGATTCCATAAATTACGGAGAATAACACTGGTTTTTATATAAAAACATATTTCAGTGGAAGGTATTTCTATTTATGTCCACGACTTAAAACCTCCAGTCTCTAATTCGTTAAATTTGGTTAGGCCATCTATACAGATGTTTAAATATTCGTGACAAAGCTGGTTTATCACTTTTGTATCTATAAACAAATTGGATAAATAAACATTTTAACATTAACGGGGATTTTGTACGAAAAGAAGCTTACTCTTTATGGTAAACGATGCATTAAATCAACATTTCAAATAACTTCTAAATTGCCAAGTGTTTTATAAACGAATATTTAAAAAAAGACATGTCAATCGATTATTGAAGAAAGAAAGTAATTGAATCGAAACCGGCATGGATTCAAACAATTAAAAAAATTAGGGCAAGTACAAAAAATCAATCATTCAATATTTCAAAAGTAAAAATCTCCCAGGAATGAAATTAAAATTTATGAAATAGAATTTTTAGTAAAATAACGAAAGAGTTCTTTCTTACCGACGGCGAATTAGAGCTGACGCTGGTTGTCAATCCTTGCGGTTTGACGTAATTCGGACTATCGCGGATGTGTGGCGTTGTATGTACTCCGGGACTACTCGTAGAAGAACTGAAAACCGGAATAATTAGAAAAGGAATATAATCCGTTAAGACGGTAGAAATGATTCATTCATTCTTCTAACAACATAACATACATTAATTAATCTGCTTTTTTAGTTATTAGTTCTATTTATAGTTTGAAAATAAAAAAAATAAGTATGCCAATTTTATATACGTTATGTTTGGATTCTGACGTATGTATAAAATTGTATATATAATCAAAGAAAATTGTAGAAAGAAGCACGTTTATGCTTGATGTGTATGTATTTATACTTATGCTATGTCAATTAGAGCAACGGTTCGACCTTATCGTATTTCGCTACTTATTTCACTTCGCGTAAGAGAAAGAGAGATGTAAAAAATGGATTACTGTGGTCGTATTATGTATGTAATTATTCCGCAATGACTGGTTGTGTGTGGGTGAATTTGTGGTTTATAGTTGCATTGTTAGTAACGTCAAGTCTAGGATTGTTTAAAACGGAATAATTAAGGTTATGCACGATAAATAATCATAACATTTACATTCATAATTGACATTGCGTGATCTATTATTGTAAGTGTACAGAACCCGCATATTTTATAATGAAAACATTAAGATTATAAGTATATAACCCACACTCGCTTTCATATACATATACATACATATTTAAGTTTTCTCTAGGAATGTTTAATCGTTACGTCTTTTTTTTGTAATAGTGGTTGAATCATTGTATCGCAAGTACAAAAAAGGTTTAATATTGAAGAGGCATATAGATAAATTAACGTTTTAATTTGGTAATAAAAGAAATATCTTTTTGTGTGTGGCCCCTTACCTGGTGTTTGTGTTATTGTTGTTGGGAACTGGCGGTGAGGATTTAGTCAAGACGGAGGATGCTGTCGTCTTGTTTTTAATTCGGGACGATTTATCCGAGTTCTGCTGTTGAGTCTGTTGTTTCTGTTGCTGTCTGCATTTTGCCCGTCTGTTCTTGAACCAAACCTGTAAAGAAATCGGTTGGTGACATTTCTAATAAGTTGTAGAAATATTAAGATAAGGTCAAAATATGTAGATATACGTATTTCTGGGTTATATTTGTTTATAAATCATCGTTGGTGGCGGAATTTTTAATTCACAAACTGTATTATTATTAAATTATCCGATAACGTGTTAAAAAACTTATTAATAACCTCAAATTCCTTAGATGATTACGGATATATCGAGCTTTCCCACACTAATTCATTACCCTGTATGTAGTGGCAGATATATGATTTAAATTAATAAATTAGGTTTACTATTTCTGTAAGAATTTATTGCGTTAAATCATTTTTTTATGTCAAATCTTTTCTTGGGTAGACTTACAACTTTTGAGGTTATGTTCTCCAGATTTTGTGACTCTGAAACGAGTGCAATAAAAGATTAAGTCGCACATTTTTTTTTCTATCAAAAAGTATGGTGACTACACAAGAAATAAAAGTTGAATCGTTTTTATATTTGTCTCATGGTTGATTCCTATTTCATGGCGAATTATGTGGTAACTGTCATATTCCCGTCAGTGTCATGTTAGCGACAAACTTCGTTGTAGTTGTCTACTATATATTATTACTTTTACGGATATATAATACACAGAAAGAACCAGTGAAAGAATTCGTGGTCACTCTCTCACGTACAAATGATGACAAAACAAAACTGGGTGCTACTGCAGTTATAATTCTGTCGCAGTGGTTGCTCACGTCTTTCAAATGTGTGCGCGATCACCCACAGAAAAAATACACAGTAACGGCTACTCTCAAAGGCGGCAAGTTCTTAAATAGTTCCTTAGCGACAGACATGTACTGCAATCGGAGGGATGTGGACAAACCATCAGTTTGTTTACTGAAGACCAAGGAAGTTTTTCCTGCTAATTCGACCATCGTACCCATCGCCACGCGAACCGACATGTTATGGCACGCATCATGTTACATCTACGCCTCTAAGTTGTCGATGGTAGTCGTCAAACGTCCCGCTAAAATATTGAAGCGCAACTGTCCGGAATCGTTATCGCTAATACGTGGAGTAATCGTGTGTGCCAAGACGGAAACGAAAATGTGTTTTGAGCCTTGCGGTTCCGTGTTGGTGTGCAACAATCGTGTGCTGGGGATTCGTCACGATACTAGGCTGTGTACCCTTAGATACGCTTTCGTCAGTTTACTGAACGCCGATAAGTATGTTTTGGACTCGTTACAAGAGCAAAAGGCCGGCATCATTCGACCTAACCTTCAGTCGATGCAAATCGTTTCGGTAGGAAGCAGAGCTAGTAACATAAGTGCCAGTTTCGCTTGGATATTTATTATAGCTTTTAAATGTGTTATGTAAAGTTTAGGGAATCACGTTTAATAAATTCCAATCAATAATATTTTGACAATTTTTAGTATTATATTCGTTATATTCTTCAAACCTCAAAAATGTCGTCAGATTTCTTTAGAGACTTTATTGCTTATACTTCTCAACATTTCAACCACTCTTTTTCTACATTTTTAACAATGCTGTATGGGTTGGTAGTAATTTTTTTCTTTATTTTTAAATGTCCATGTAGAATGATATCGATAACCTTGGTGATTAATTTTTTTGCTATCTACAAGTTCTTCTATTTAGTGCATTATTTGTAGCGACATTCCTTACCATAGTTGTTTTTTTGTTTGTTGGGTTACAACTCTTGCAGAAGCACAAAACTCAGAAGGTCCTTCTTTAGTACGTTCATGCAATAACTGAGTAGTTTTTATTCTTCTTTTAAGTAGGGATTTTCCCTGTTCGCTTACCTGTGATATTAAACTGACGATAAAGGATGTCCGCGTCCGAAAGACAAAACGTTTAGCGAACTGCTGAGTGTTTTCCTCTAAACGCTATAGCGTTGTGCACAACATGTTTACTCAGCGGATGCTATTTCTTCCAGCGAATTTATTCTTTATTTACGTTTGAAATACAGCGCGAAACATAACCTCTACTAACCTGCCTTGATCGCTTCCTGGTCTTCGCTCTTTTTATTGGTCCGACTCACGAACAGATATCTCTGGGTTAATTACTTGTTACGGGGTCGATAACGACTTTTACTTAAATAACGCAACCAGTCGAGTCAATTAATGTCACTTGACTCTCTAAACCCAGTAACACCCCCAGCCAGGTCAAGAATTGTCCCTTGACTGCCTTTTATTTCATTTATTTTTTCGTAATGTCAAAATTGACATCTCATCTCCTGAGAATTATCGCCGTCAGTAATGTCACCTGACTGACTCATTTAAATTTAGTTTTGACGTACTGTCAAAACTAACCTCCCGCTTGATAGCTAGTGTCTTCTTACTATAGGCTTTCTCTCCACTTTATTAGCCGTCCATAACTCCTTTTTACAATATATAAATGATAGTTTAACAACATCAACTTAAAACCTTGCCAAAAGTGCACCTATACATTTAAAATTTCTATGGTATGTAGATGTCGTTTTTATAAATTCAAATCTCGCGGGCCTATACTCCCTCGCATGCGAAGTTAGTACAATAATGTGAAGGTAGAGGGAATGTAGGTACAGTGATGTATATGTTATGTTATGATACAGATCACACAGAGATATTATGTTACATTTTATGTGCGAGTTGTGTTATTTTACTTATGTCCTTAACTAATATTAAACGAATAGTAAGAAGAGGGTATTTTATTCAAATTTAGGCGGCCATCACAACATGTATTTAAATAAAAATATCTGAAATTGTACCGTTCCATTACATCCATAACGAATTCAATGGGAAAAAACAAAAAAGAAAACATAACCCCAAAGTGTTTCTTACGGTTAAATTTCTAACTGTCAACACGATCACAACAAATCCTTAAATGAGCGTTCAGAAACACTAAACGTGTTGAGTAAGCGGTTTATAAACGTTGCGGTAGTAATATGTGTGTTTCGAACGCGGCCAATGTCTGAAGGTTGACTTCGTTAGCAAAAATCACAAAATCACCTGCAGCATTATTATGTATTATGTTGTTGCACTAAGTGAACAGTATGTTTTTGTGTGATTAAGTAAAAACACCTTAATTTAACTACTTTATGATGAACTAGTCCGCCTGTGTCGCGAATCCTGATGTGTGAATGCATATCTATTAGGTATCTTTACCGCAGCGCAGGCGTGAATGCGTGGTGTGCGTTTGGTAGCAGTGTAACAGTGTTTATACTGTGATTTTCCATGTATAGCTCTCGCAACGAAACATCCAACATTTGACAGCGATATTGTCATACCAACACAACCAAACACAACTTCTCATTTAGCGAATGCATAGTAATGTCAAATCTAGTGATGTCGAATCTAGTAGTTGGTATTAATAGTGTTCGTATTTGTGTATTCGCATACATGTTTTATTACAATATATATTTATGATTTGTAGTAACTCTTTCCATTTAAACATTTTATCAAGTTCCCTAATGTCAGAAAGGTTATACAAGATCAATCTACAGAGCACAGACAACTCTTTCACACTATATTTCTTTCACTCTAAACAAAACGAATCAAAAACGTAACATCCGCGTGTGTGTGCAATAAAATCGTTTTTCTCCGGACGTGTCCGAACAATACCTAGAAAAAAAACTAACCTGACGAGCTAACGCGTTTCCGTACGCGACGCGTGATTGTGTCAGAGTGAAAAAAGGAACAGAAACCCCGGTGCCAAACTAATAAATCACTATTACTGCCGGCGAAACAGACGCAGCGGGAGTGCGTGCATGCGTTGCATCGCAGGAAGAGAAACTGATCCATTTACGCGTGAATGGGCGGGCGGTTTTGCCGGGACACCGTTACGTAGCTCTAGGCTGATCGAGGGATGCGGTGGCACGTAGTTGGCGACACCCCTGCGAGCGAGGAGTCAAGAGGGCGGAAACCGGGTTGATGGATTCGATTGTTGAGGTCGTTCGAGTAGATCATGAGGTTAGGCCCTGGGTAATAATTGGGTTCTGAAGAGGAAATGCCTTCCTCTAAGGTTGGAATTAGAAGTTTGATAAACTGTATCTTATGTCAATTTTCAACTAATAACGTAGAGCTATTAGTTTTAATAATAATATTTATATTCATAATTCACTGTCTTAGGATAGGGCAATAAATAAATAGTGTTATGTAACATTTTATTAATTAAAGAACGTAGAATAGTAGGTAACTCAGGTTAAAGCCTTAAGAAGTGAATATAAACCATCTAACCATCTAAACAGACCATCTAAATAGATTTTAGGTGTGAATGGAATTAAGTGCATAATAACTTAAAATAATTAACAGCCAAGATAGTGATTGTATAGTTTGTGTTTGAATTTTTGAATTTGGCGCGCTTGCGCATGAGCAATTGCAATAAAACCAATTCCCTCGTAAAATCTGTCAAGTACAGTGTTACAAAAGCACTCGTGAGTCTGTTATTTCACCTCACTATAACAAGACTTTAGAAGAGAAATAATCTACATACATTATTTGAGATCATCATAGAAGCTACGTATTCATAACAGCGATGGTGAATTACATTTGAGATAAGCAACGGGGCATTATTCTTGGAGTTTCTGACTAAAATCCTTGTACGATTTCAATGTTGGATGTACTGATAGCGCCGCGCAGTACGACAAGACTGGCATTAAGATAGGTTTGCATTTGGGTTGGGATAAACGGTTATTTCGCAATAACAGTGACGTGATATCCGAATCACAGTGATTTCAAACAGTGATCAGTGATTACCGCTTGCCAATTTTCAAATTGCGATACATATAACAGCTGTGCGATATATTATAATCAGTTCTCTAGATGGAATAACAAACATTTTGCTGTTGGGTCATTACTGACGTCTTCATGTATGGAAAATCAAGTGCCTAAATAGATTTAAAAACGTGGGGTTCGAACTCCATAAGAGCAGTACTTCCGTGAAAAGGTGAAATGCGGTATAATATTGACCAGTTCAAAGTTCTTCATTAATTATATTATTATATTTGCCTGGTTATAGATCGTCTCAACCTCCGAATGCAGTACAGAGCTTATGAGAATTCGATACACGGTTGCCAAATCGGCGAATCAGCTGTACATTATTACTTCCGGTTCCATTATTT
>JARFOC010035756.1:0-26451 GCA_031763485.1 Osmoderma eremita
AGCTTTACTGTCTTGAATCACGGGCTAATTACGTATTAATTCGTTCAGAGAAATTGCAATGTAATAGGGATTACAATGATATCTGACCACACTATATTTAATAAGAGAGATTAAATATAGTATAAAATTCAAATAATCAAAATGCATATCTTCTGTAGGCATCGAACAAAGAGGGTCTCTGTTTGCCTACCTGATCGAGGATATTTCTTCCGGGGGCTGCTAAAGTGATGACGCATTCATACTGTCGGAATTTTGGATAATAAATGTAAATCGGTTTATTGCTTAGTTCAAAGAGAAATTTTATGAATGCGCGGCAGATGTTGACAAATCTAAAGGCAAACAATTCTCAACTTATCCTAAATAATAACTTACGAAACATCATAAAATAATATTTTAGTATTTTAGAAAAAGAATTGTTTTTCGGTTACACGATGAGAGTAACAAGAGTAATAGACTACATTAAAATTAACTAAAACGAAGAGGTTAATTAAGTAACGCTATAGTTTGAATTAGAGAAAACTGAGTAACTTACCTCTTTAAATCGGATTCCATGCTTTTGATAAATACTAAAGTTTCATATATATATAATGTTGGTAGTGGCAAAACTCCTAGACTTATAAATAAACACATTTGATATAGTCCTAACAGCTCTCTTCTGCAAACGAAATGCTCTGACACTTTGCGAATTACACCCCCAAAAAATAAGGCCGAATTTAATACGAGACTCGAAGCAAATGTAATAACAGGTCTTAATAACATTACGATTACTTATATCTCTTAAACGATAAATTATATAAAGGGTCCGTGATAGTTTAATGCATAAAGATCGTTATCTATATGTAAGCCCAGGAATTTTGTGGTGGAAACTTTTTGAATTGATCGCTTGTCAATTCTAAGCAGTTGACTGCGCTCGATCCCTATCCTCCTTGGTGTAAAGTTGATAAATACCGTCTTATCTGTATTCACTATCATATCATTAGCAGCAAACCATCGAACAAGTGTGTTTATTATGTTTTGGATATGTATTCTCAAATTATTCATATTGACGGCTGCATCCACGCAAACATTATCATCAGCATACATTATAGGATTGCTCTTAATACAACCTGGCAGGTCGTTAATGAATAACAGGAAGTGTACTGGTCCTAGTATTGATCCTTGCTGCACTTCAGATAGTACCGAGTGCTCTAGAGAAATGTTGTTAATGACTACATCCATCTGCTTCCTTTCAGACAAGTATGAGGGAGCCAGTTACATATAGTGCCTCGTATTCCATATGACTGCAAATTTTTTTATCAGCAAATCATGGTTGACCAAGTCGAAAGATTTTGAAAAATCCATAAAAAGGCTCATACATCTCTCACCATTGTCCAAGTTGTTGTAGACTCTAGTCAAAAATAAGAATAACTCGATTTGCGTCGATTTTCCCTCCACGAAGCCGTGCTGAGCAGAATGATTATATTTTGTTAAATAACTATAGATACGTTCAATCAGTCATCACAATACACTCCCGCAATTTGTTCGTATGTGGTTTGTCGGGACATCTAACGGATATTGAAATAATTAAGTTAAGAATTAACCCGCGATTTTTAAGTGATGTGACCTCTTGAATCTGTGACATAACTTCTATAACCTCATCTTCCCCTATTACATCTTATTGCGATGAACCATATTATAATTTACTTTAATAATTATTTCTTTATGTATATATTTGTTTAATTTTGAAGTTTTATTATTATGTGTAATAAAACCCACTAGCTCACCCAAAATTAAAACAATAATTATACCAATTAGGTATATTTCTCGCAACCGTAATGAATATGCCCCCCAAACAATGTCCGATACCGATGACCGATCACTGATGATGATGATTACAATCTGTTTCAACTGTTTCGATTCACTTGAATCTTCAACGGTTTATATTTCTTAGAAAGCGATTTCGCTGCTAGTAGATAATAATGGGCACGTGAACCGATTTTGCTCCAACACGTAAGATAAATTTAGACTTTAGTTTCGGCCATATCTGTAAAAGACCAAAAAGAAAACCCAACAACTAGCAGCTGCAGGCAAAAGTATTGATTTTTTCATCTGCTTCCAGGAACAATACTAGCCTTGTACATTTGTAGCCTCTTTGTTAGAACGATCTTTCATTGTTTCCTCGTGTAGGCAGTAGTTTTTGCCAATAACCTCGAAAGAATTTATCAACCGGAAAAATCATGATCCTTCCGAAAGAAAAACACTACGTAAAAATGTATTTTTCACGTACGAAAAGTTATTTTTCCAAAGGGGAAAGTCGCAATTTCGCCGGGATGATTTTTATTCTATTCAAAAAATAACACGAGAGGAAATTAGCACCGTCTGTCCCATCGTACGGGCAAACCTCAATTCTTCAATAATGTTTTCAATTCGACACCAAAAATGTTTAAACAAACTTCGTTTTCATTTGTAACAATAGCAAATTATCTAATTATAGATAATGTTAAGTTGGCCCGGGGTTAGACCAGAAAGTCTTCAAAGTTCTGAATTTTAATACTGTTAAAGTTGCCAACCTTCCCCCTACTAATGCAATACGGCGAATAAATATTTTAGCAAGTCAAGCGAGGTGGCAAAGAACGCGTCAAGAAAGAGGGAGGCAGGAAGAACAATAAATATCCTCCAAGGGGTTCCCGCATTAATTTTGCACTCAATTTGCTCCCGCTGTACACTGTTTCTGAGAAAAGAGATCCTTGTAGCAAATAATAACATGGCACAGTAGTGTGGATTTTCTAGTTCAAAGTTATTTACTTTTAAAGTTTTTCATTTATTACTAAACGTTGCAAAAATATCACATAGCGGCTTTTAGGAATATTTTTTGACATAAGTGCTACTTCGTATAGTAGGCGTTGTTACAATTAGAGGTAGAAATTAATAAGATCACGTTGTAGTACAGTTTATAATGCATTGCGTAAGTATTTCGTATTGCACTTATAAGTTATGGTTGGTATTGACGGTGCCTGACCAATAATTGGCCAGTAATGAGGATAATTTAGGTGGCTGCGAGGTAGATGGCGCTGCACTTTTAATTGCGGATAGATATGTGAGGTTGTAGTATCACCTCTGAAACGTGAAATTTTGTAGGGCACCGTTTTTTTTTCAATTGGTGGAAGTCTTTTTTCTTTCTCTAAAGATTTATGAGGACAAGATTAATATAAATGAGTCTTTGCCTTAACTAGTGGTTCATGGTTTTAAAATAACATTATTTATTAGCAGATACCAGAACGTTTTATTAATGTTTGTAACGTTGCACATATGTAGATATTTCTTACAGGTAATATTAAGCGACATAGTGGGCAACCTGTTATACGTTAACGCGTCGTCAATGTAGATCTATGGCCAGTGCAATTACGTCACTATTATTAATTAATTATCTCTGGCTAGTGAGTTTTAAAGAATCTACTATAATTTAGAAAGAAGCAATCGTTATGTTATGCAATTTGGTTATGTTTTTAATAAAGTGTAAAATTTTAACTTTGAAGGAAGAAATTATTTTATTCTAATTGTTAATAAAGATAAACAAAACGAAGGTAAATGTAGCGTCGTTAGTAAAAAGTGTTTTATTCAAAATTTCTATGTTTTCATTTAACAAATTAAACATTGTTTCGTAAAAATCTGTTCGGCTTATTTTATCTTCCTCGAAAAGCTCTTGATGACTTGTAATTTGTATTTTGTTCTTTCACGGTTTTGTATATGGAACTGTATGATTCTTCATAATGTTTGTCAACATCTAAAGGCGATCCTACATACTGTTCCTCTACATAACTTGGGATATTCAGAATGATGTGTTCTGTTGAAAGGTTTTACTTATTTTTATGTGAGAACACAAGTATTTGAATTTGTTAAAAATATTGAACATTGTTTTCGCGCATGCTATTAGGCCTTCAGGATAATTGATTGAAAACATGTCCCTAACCCCTCTTAAATTATTATTCTTCTGGTGCTACGTTTATAATTTAAGTAAATTTTCTACCCTTCAGTAAAATTTATTTAATTTGTGATTGATGTAATATTTAAAAACAATAAATTTTTAAATTAATAAAAAAATATTTGACACAAAGAATAGTTTAACGTATAACTGGTTGCCTATTATGTCGCTTAACGTTACCTGTAGGTAATGCCTGTGTGTACCGTTACAACAACAATCCAGTCACTGAATTGGTTATAAACTAGTTCAAATCAGTACAGATACTTACAATTGTAGCAAAATTTACTACATTTTTGTTCTCAGTGCACAATGAATAGGTCAACCTCAACTACGGATTCTAAAAAGAGCTTGAACTCGATTTGCTCGAAATGATTTCCGGCCCTCAAGCGGTTCTCGCCTTGTACGGGGAAGAATTTCTGGAAAGTTAAAAGTTGGCTGATGCTCTCTAGTCTTATGTTACGATCCAATTTCGGCTGCCCCTTTTACCCTTTTTAGAGAATACGAAAAAGATTTATTTTTGTACGAGTTGAAGTCATTCACTTCAAGTCTTTCGGGTGAGTTGCCTTAAGGCCTTTGCGACTTCGCTGTGAGTTCAAATATAAAAGAATGGCGAATGGCAGATACAGAAATTCATATACAAAGTTTATTTAATTGAAAAAGATTGTTCTATAATTAAGAAAATATTGGTTTACATTTCTTCATACAAGGAGACTTTTCTTTTTTCTTTTGATCGTCCCCGTATACGTAATTAAACATCCCTTTTAATTGGATCCGAATCACATCATGCTTTGACACCCAATTAAAATACGTACTCAAACAACTTTGCTTCTAGCTCTTGCCAGAAATTATTGATTCCAATTAAAATAACACGGTTATATGGATGTCGATAACTTAACGCAGTTGGGACGTTTTTGTAGGAACCCTCCTGCGAATGAGGAAACCTTTGCGAGGTCTGCAGTATTATTTTATACGCTTAATGTGTTCTCGGTTGCTAGGGGTAATTACTTATCCAAACGGGCGTCCCATGCGCCTGAAATGGAGTAGTATATTATTTTATTTTCATACTTTTAAAGGGAATATAATAAAAGAACACTTGGATAATTTTTACTATAATGTATTTTTTTATTCGTTTGAAATTCAAATTTACGGCCAAAAAAAATCCAAGATCTGAGGGCGAAATTTTAAATATTTTAAATTCTCAATGTTAATAAACACAAGTTTGAAGTACGTTATTTTATACGACCACATTACAAATTGCTCTGCATTGTGAAGCATATCAACCTTAGAATCTCAATTGGATCCCGATTGCTGTTTAATCGCCTGGAAAATTGGCAACACTGAATTAAGAATACGGAATAAAGGCTACGTTAAATAGTGCCAACGTACGCGATATAAATCAAATAAAGATCGCGAAGTACGTATACACTCGTGACGTGCTTTTTATTGGCAAATATTTCAAATGATTTGTGTAAAAATTATATAAGAATAATTGTTTATCACTATGATTAAAAAATAGAATCGGCTATTAGTATGTTCTAACCTCAATGCACATACATCTTTCTTACTAGATAATTAGTAATTACTGTTTGAGAACGAATACGTTTACCATCCATTGTACGTTTGTTTGTACGCATGCGCGTTTATTTATAAAGTTGGCGTTCAACCAAAGAATCAATCATTTCTGAATATGAATAATAAATATGTCGAGTGTAAATTAAATAGATGAAAGCGTAAACATGATTTACGACATTTAGAAACGCTTTTAAAGCTTAAAGCACGTTTATTTATCTATAAACAGTATATATTTGTTTATAGAAATCGGCTTGGCTGAACGCTTATTTTATTTGAACAACTTCAAACGAAACATTCTTTTGAAACGGCTCTGTCATTTGTAGTTTATTCTGAGCTTTATTTAACGAAATTGACACACTACAGAAAGTAGGCTTGTCCAATATCATATATCCAGCTGTTTTGTTTGTGGTTATGTATATCACAGTAAAAAAAGAATAAAAATGAAAACAGGTTGTCGTTGAAATTAGAATTACCTCTGCTAGATAGATTACGATGTGTTTGTTGCCCTAACATCCAATATATTTTAAATAATGTAAAAATCGGAGATTATAATTTTATAACATCTGGTAAATTCATCTTGTAAATGTAAACAAACAAATTCTATAACTGTCATTTACAAACGCGGTATTTTTAAATTCATGGGTATTTTGATCGATTGCTGGCGATGGCGTGTTTCAAACACCATCGCCATTTCTAATGCCCATAAGTTTAAATGGTCGTATTTATGGCCATTAGTGTTACGGCAATGTGATACATGAAAAAATAAATTGGCAATTTATTTTGTCATGTTATTTTCTCCATTTTTTAATTTAAAGTGATCGGTGTGTCCAAGGTATTTTACTTATTTGCGATTAAATATCTTCTATTCCGCGTGTGCCAAAACTATCTTAACACTTTAATAGGAAACATATATTCAACATAAAAAAACGTGGTGATCTCACCAGGTCAGCAATCTGTTAAAAATATAATTTGATATCCTGACACAATTATATTATATTGAATTGATGTAAATATTCGTAATTTACTATCACCGGACAGTTGTAAGATGCGTCTTCTTAAAATATTCTTTTATTTTACAATAGGTAACCCGAGGAACAAATGCGCCCTTCAGCCTGGACATTCGCTTATGGATTGGATCCGTTTGGGTTCGTCGGGGAAGGACTTGACAGGCATCGGGAATCGCGCGGGCAGTTTAAATGTAAAAAATAACATCCCAAACACCATCTAATTATATCATATTGGTTTTTACGCAGTTTAATTGCAGGTGACGCTAAAGGAATTAGAAGAGCACGACAAGGAGATAGATGCTTGGCTTGCCATTAGGGGGCGTGTCTATAACATCACTCATTACATTCCCTTTCATCCTGGAGGCCCAGACGAGATTATGAAAGGTGCTGGGAAAGATGCTACGAATTTATTCGATCAAGTAAGAAACGTTTTGATAAGCAACGAATTGTGATTTTTTTTGTTGTTGACCAAACTGTAGCTTACGGCTCTCACTTCAAACCGATCCTCGCGCATGCGTAGAAGTAAATAGGTAACGTTGTCAGATGGACATGAATAAATTATTACTTGTGTTTAGACGTTAGCGGTATAAATTTGAATTATATTAATTTAAAATTTTCAACAGTTTGATTTTAAATCGTTGAAATTGGGCGATTTTGTAATCATGATTTTATTTTCATATTTTATAGTAGCAACTATAAAATTGTTGTTAAATTAAATTGTTCTTTGTTTGTTTGACTATTTACTACTGCCAAAATATTTTCTTTAGTGTATTTCTTTGATTGAATATGGGCCAACTCCGCCAAATAACGTATTAAAAGAAATCTGACAACGTTGTAAACTTTCCGCAAACTGTTGGAAATGCCACCCGTAAACAGCAGTTTTACCATATATTTTAATAGTAGTTAATGATGCAATTCTTGGTTTCTATCATTTAGATACATCCTTGGGTAAATTACGATCAGATCTTAAATAAATGCCTAATCGGACGATTAGTGACAAACGATTCTGATCTAACCGTAGACGATCTCTTTGGAAACCGGACGAAAACGGCAAAACATGATAAGCAATCACTAAAATCATCATCGAATGATACCCCGAACGCACAAATCAACAATAACGAAATAAATGCAGATTCTACGCAACAAATACAAGACGACTCGACCACAAACACGACGCCAGCTCCCCCCAGGTTCGATTGGATACAAAAAATGGACTCGTTAACCACAATTTTCTATACTAAATCCTATTCAAACCCGCAAATCGAAGTTAACCCACCCAATCAAGAGAATATCATTAATATATTCATCCAATTCGACAGCAAATACTTCGTAAATGAATTGAGATTTTCCAAGAGCGTACAGTGGCCTTGTCAGATCAAAATCAATTACGAAACCGGGAAGATCGAGTTGATATTTAAAAAGAACGAAAGCCAAATCTGGGAGCATTTCGGAACGTTAAAGCAGAGGTATGAGGAGCATTCGGTCGCGACGGATTCCAAACTCAAATACAGTGTCGTAAATAAAGTGCAAGTTAATCAGAACACTTTTCTGTTGGAGTTGGAACGCGTGGATTCGACTAAATTGACTGTGCCATTGGGTAAACACGTTAGGGTGTTTGGGAAAGTAAAAGGTATGTACGTAATCATAACCTAAAAAGTACGTATATTTTATTTAATTTTGAATCTCCTATAGGCTTCCCACGACTTTTTACTGAGAAAAGTAGTTTCTTTTTGAATCATCTACACTTTTAAAAAAGAAATTTGAAAAAATAAGTGACCCATGTATTCTACATTTTTTCTGCACTCTTAAAAATGCGGGTTAGAATCTTTTTGTTAGTTTAGTGTGGGTCCAAATAATATTTTCAATCACTAAAATATTCGAAATAGGTGTTTACCTCTTTAGTTCATCTTAGGTATATCGGGTTAAACTTAATAATACGACTTACGCGACCTAACCTAACATAACCTAACCTAATCTAAGCATCGCAACTGCCGCTTCTAGCAATTTTTTGATCATCGCTCATGCGTTTTTAGGAGCAAAAGCTGCAAAAAAATAACCATATTAACGAGAAATTCTTACCTAAATTTTGTTAATTGCGGAAAATGAAGTCCCTGGAACGGCTATTAATTTTTCATAACTCAATGGGCATATTTCTTTTGACATGAATTGTGAAATCGCCAAAGCGTCCTGTCTTTCAGCATTTAAAAAAGCTTTCACACACTTTCCCATGACGTTTACATTTTAACACTGAAGCTGTTTGAGTTGTTTCAGAAATATCTGTTGTATTAGAAATTATGGGGATCAAAGACAGCTCTAGAAATCTCGCAGTTCATTTTGATTTGTTTTTGACGTGCTCTTAAAAACGTTATCGCTTCCAACATGCTCCTGAATTGCTTTATCCACGTTGCCCAATTACGACGCCATCCAATAAATTAGACTCTAACCCCGAGATGTACCCACCCTTCTCTTGAGGGTTACTCCGGTCAGCGCGGTGGAGACGGCTGGGTTTTAAATTTGGCGCCACTCCTATTAATTTAGTTCTTCCCTAGAGACTCACGGTAGGGAAGAGCCGCGAACGGGCCACCCATAGAATTAGGCCTATCTAGACTTTAATTAATGACACACAAACAAACTTCTGCTGTATAATTTGGTTATATTCATGACAAGTTAAATTCGTAAATAGTGAAAAAAAAAATAATAAGAGGCAGTAATACCCGGCAAGATTTAGCAACGCTAATCTTTCTGCCAATCCTTCTGCGTGTCTTAATTATTGAATTAATAACAAAATAAAGCAACAACTATGCTCAGCAATATTGACAAGCATCCCGGAGTGAGGCTCCTTCGAAGCTGATACTATAGTTAGTTGGGGTGATAACTCGAACTTCACAAATGGTTACAAATTATGCTGAACGCTGATATTTCTAAAATTCTAAACAAGTGGATAGTACACTAAATTAAATATTAAGGTCGTAATTAAATATAAGCAGTAAATTGAATTGATCCGACCTGTCCGATGCTCGTAGGTCCTGTCTCGTTCCGCCTCCCTGCGTTCCACGTGCTACGTCGGCTGGTAACAACCCGGCTTAAGATAAAATACTGATGAAAACGACTCTGCAGGAAAAAGGACCCTTAAAAATACATTTCAGCATTACCATGTGTCACCGAAAGAAAAGGATTAGTAATTCGTACCTAGGTGTAAGGTGGCTTCTATATTTCGCAGCGTTGGGGTTATTTAAATCCACGTTCATCCACGTGATACTCAACAATTGAGCCACAATACTATTGTTTGTTTTATTCCCCAAATACTTAGGGCGGATTTTCCATAATATTACAATAATTCTCATCTACCAAGAACCAATACTCCGCACAAATCTAACAATAATTTTAACCTCAACGGCAGCGATTTTTATAATGGGCGAATTCTAGCCCCCTCACGGATAACTTCACGTGACTCTCGATCTACCGATTTTTTGTGGTGATATCGGATAACCGATCGCTATCGACCGCCTATGTCTAAATTAACCGCCGCTAGATAGCCTTGCCACCTCAATTCACACGAATAATTAATATTTTTACAAAGCTTGCGAAAAATGAAATCGGCGCGTTCACAATTAATGCTCTATAAATTCCAGGATTGTTTGATGACTCAGATATAGATTGCACACATATTCCATCCCCGGTAGATGAAAATTCTTAAACATTCGGAAACTGAAAGGGATTTTTCACCTGGAATGTTTCACACAGTTTTGTGACTTAGGTTTGAAAATCCAGGATATTGTAGCCAACCCAAGACCAGATTGAAGCATGCATTTGTAATGAGTAATTCCGTGTTGTTAGGCGATAGTGGTTATGGGTTAACAAACAAGTTATTTGGTAATCTTACTCTTCAACTCTCAGTTGGATGTTGAGAGTTTGTACAACGAATCTCACACTAGAACAAGAAATATTATTAAACGAAGTTTAATTTTGGATGAATCTTGCAATCTATGTAAAATAATAGTAATTGCGACGAACATTCCCTGTGACATTTCAGAGTTTCTGCACTAACAAAATCAAATATTCCGTTTCTTCGCCAAATTTCGGAAATTACTTTCTATTCCTTTCTATTACTTGTACACCACCCGCCACTGTTTTTGATCTTTGTTTTTTATCATCTTAAAAGGTGAAGAAATGTCGCGAAGTTACACCCCAGTTCCGAACAGCTTATTCACAAAGTATAAACCGCAAGTCTACACCACTGACAACGTTTGCTTGATGGTTAAGAGTTATCCCAACGGTAACATCAGTCGATTCATCTGTAGCAAGAACAAATACGACATCGTTGAATTGTCAAGGCCGTTAGGTACCTTTAATTTGGCAGACTTTGAGCAGAAGGAACTGTTCCTGATGCTAGCCGCTGGTACGGGTTTGACACCGATGTTAGGCTTGCTGTCTTTTGTACTTGAACGGAGAGTTAGGAAATGGTAAGTTAAAATAGATTGTTGTAATCGTGTAAAGATAGTGAGGTAGATTTGAAATACAAAATAGGCAGGCAACATGAATGGTCGATTTTGTTTGAAGTTAGAGTGTCAAACAACATTTCTTAAGAATGTCTTTAGACAACTTCTGAAGAAAACAGACCTTATTGACAAGAGATTACCTGCTATAATTGTAACTATGACTATATGGCTTGTGAACTTGCCTCAATCAAAATCACACACTAGAAAATATTGCCCTATCCTTTCCAATGCCATGTTCTTAAAGTCAATGAAGTGTAGATAGTTTATTACTATTTAATATGAATAACTATATAAAAAAGAATATAAGAATTGAAAGACCTTTGCAAAGGTGTGCCACTTTACCAATGTTGCCATTTAAATAATTTATGTATATGCATATTTTACGTTCCCTCGGAAATCAAGATCGACCTTTTTTGCATTTTTCAAGAAAACAATTATTATTAAAATATTCTATCTTCAGACTTTTTTGTGGGACAGCCTGTATATCAAAGTATTGAAACAGTGTTTATAAGGTACCTATTAGAAAAAATAAAATCAAACCAACAAAATGTCCGCGAAAACACAGTTCCATGCATCATGCAATAAAACACCAGTTAACCGAGACCAAGTTGCTACCATAGAATGCTAAGAACGAATGTTACAAGAATATTCTTGTACCATGCACCACGTAGCATTTACATCGCGGTGCAATGCATATACGAGCAGAAAAGAAAAGCTTGCTGTTGTGATGGTGCCGAAAATGTGAAATTTAGAACACAGTAAACAAATGTTGAAAACTCAAAAAGGAAAGTTTGTCAGGCGTATAGAAAATAGTGAACTAATTATTGCAAAGGAAAGGGTGATTGATGAAGTGAAGTAAGAAAGAATGGAAGAAGTTGAAGCGAGTAGCGGCGGCACAAAAAGAAAGAACAGTGGAACATAATACATTCACACACATAAAAAGGGTAGTTAAGGTTTTTGCAGATACAATTTATTTATTAAAATTATTTGTACGCATTTGTAGTAAGCGTTCCAAATTATATTGTTTAATGCATCTTTAGGTTTTATTGTTATTATAAAAATTTGCATTTTTTTAAAGTCAAATTATAATTAATTAAATAATGGGCATTCAGAAGTTGCCCGTCTTGTGTCAACTTGACATAAAGAAGAAGTAAAATACAAATTATTTAAAATTCATTTTCTTAGAATTTCTTAACATTGCAATACATATTTGCCAACAAAGTTGTAGGAGTGTTTCAAACCTATCGTTCTGTTTAGGGTATATTATTTGTATTAAGTCTTATACTAATATAAATTTCAGCCAAAGTGTGTCTTTATTGTTCTTCAACCGAGCCGAGGATGATATCTTGTTCCGGGCACAATTCGATAAGTTGCAAAAAGAAGACTCGAGGTAAATTTCTCAACTTGTCGATGGCGGAATTATAAAATCTAATTCTTATTTGTTATTCTTCATTTAGATTCAACGTATCTTACATTTTATCGCGACCAAGCTCGAAATGGAAAGGTCCCAAGGGACACGTTACGTCGGAAATACTGCGTGATACCTTGGAACATTTGCACGACAACACCGCTTATACCCGCAACGACATATACGTCACCGTCTGCGGTCCGACGATATTCACCAATCTCGCGCAGTCCCTCTTGAAGGAATTAGCAGTGTCGGAGGAGCAGACGCATCTGTTTCTCGGATAGCAGGACCCGGGTTACGAGTACTTTCAGAGCTTTAAGAACGTTAACGAATTCGTGTTCAGTATATTTAATTTGGTCGGCGGCGATCCAGATAGTAACAAAACAAAAGCGAAAGACTGACTGATTTTGCTTCGTTCAGATTCAGCTTTATATCGTCATATATTCAGGCACAGATGGGATGATATTACGGGAGCAAATAAATACGAGACTGTTGTAGCAATTAGCATGAAAGTTGAATCGGAAATGACAGAAATTGTTTAGAATTTAATTTATTTTGTAAAGTAGGTGAACCCCGGTGCTCTTTTGACTTTTGACGAATCAAAGGCCGGCCCAGCTGTAGGCGCGATCGCTTTTACACGTACAGGTCTTCAGATGGAACTCAAACTCACGTGACTTATTCTGGGTATCCGAGCAACATTACAATTTAGTAATAGTGGACGTCAAAATCGCTATTATTACCACTCGCGATCTATACGAGCGATGGTGGCGTTATTACCTATGCCAATATGGCGGCTGACAGAGGGACACCTCATATTGTTTACGTTAAACAAAAGCGTTTCTCATAGGTTTTATCACATCTTTTTTATCTATGAGCAGCATTACCCAAATTTTAGCGATCCTTGATGCTGTAAATATATATTTGAAACCAGGTAAGTGATTTCGTTATTGTGATTGACATAGAAATCATGTGTCATGAATGGACCGGTGTAGTGTATTTGATACGTAATTGATTGGTGAAAATTCGGTGTCATAAAGGCTATCACAATAGGGCAAAAGGTTAAATTATAAAAGCTACTTATACTGTAGAATTAATAAATACCCATCCCAACACGTATAGTATGTATAAGATTAATTAGTGACGACATACACACCAAGCACACAATGACAAAATAGACCACAAACATACACAAACGCTGTATATTTATTTTAATAATATTTTTGTTTTTAATTTATAATAAGCTAATCGAATTATTTCTGTATATGTGTCAAATTTTTAACAATTTACAATACACGTACATAGATTTTGTGATAGAAAGCAGTATATATATACATACATATATAATTTGTACCAAATGATTAGTTATGTATACAAAAAAGAAACTTGTAAATAAATAATTTTTTATGGAAGCTTTTTTATTTAATATTACATATTTAATCTTTAACTGCGAGTGTACTTTTCAAGTCAAAATTTCATCCCGAAAATGTACAAAACGCAGTTGTCAGTACTGTGTCAAATATTAATTAAATCTGACAGTACTGACAACTGCACTTTATGCTTTGTTAGGATGCAATTTTGAAAATTAAGCTTTATCAAGCTTTACCACACTAATGCGTCACCCTGTATATTACATGGATGCAGCTATATTTCCCAAGTGTGTTTCCAACATATCACAGACATTGAAAAATTTCTGTCTAACATACGGTTATTGGTATCATCTCATTCGCTCCTGACCACGCGTGGGTCACGGCATGAGAAACGCGCGAAATATGAATTAAATTTGATATACATCATCTGGCGCATAACGTGATATTTAAATGTCAACACGTTTAAAGTAGTACGAGTAGAAATAATGAATTCTCAGGACAAATTAATGTTGAAATTGTTAAATATAAACAATACAGAGTAGTGTGAACAGTTAGGTAAGAAGTCATTAAAGTATTAATTTAATATCAGTAATTAATAGCAACTATGTTTTAGATTACCATAAAATGCTGAAACAGAATAACCGTTAAACATAAATAACACTAAAACACAATTCTCTCACAACGCAGAAGAGATAAATAGCTGGCTCATAGATATTTATAGACAACAGCTGACATTGACAGAAACGACAATCAGTCTAATCAAATGTGAAATCGCATACGTCGCATAATAAATCGCACGGATTGCACATGCGTTTCCGTTTCCGGTTACACGAGTGGTCAGATAAGGGATAGCTACATGTAATATTCATAAGCAAGAATGTAATAGCTCGAAAATCGTAGGTTGTACATGATGGAAACAGTAACGTATGTAGCCTGATATGGTGATAACGGTATCAATGGAATATATACGCTCTAAGCGCAGAACGTCAAATTCCATTTTAATGTCACAAATGACGTTTAAATTTCCGCCCTAGTTATATCCTGGTTAGGTTAAAAAAAACTAATGGGGGATCTTTTCATTGAAAACATAGAAACAACATATTTAGCAGTGGAGACCAGTAAAACATAGAGCGCATAACTGCCCTGGTATGTACCATGGTCCCTGAATGCACTAGCCGGTGGTGCATTGTGGGACAGCATGTATACAGACAAAAAGTATTTAATAATCATCTTTATTTGTTATATAGTATATATTTTATTTATTGATACCTTTCAATTATAATTACATATGTAAGTATACTTTTTTTAATTTTTGATATTGCTATAAATTCTTATGATTTTGTTTCTATCTTCTAATCGTGTCCCCCAGTGATGCCCATTTTTACCACCTACATAATTTAATAACAGGCACATTGGATAGTTTGCAGATTACATGCATGAATTCGCTTGTGAGCTACTTGTTTTTAAATAAAAAATGTTATTTTCCGTAATACTGCTGAATCTTCCTCCCATTCTCAGCTGTTTGCGGACATGTCATTCGCATGCGCAGTGGTGGGCCGCGTTGTTAGATTAGAATTCATTTGGTCGTCCTTGGTTTTCTTTTATAAAATTATTTTTAGAAGTCGAAATGCAACTACAATGGTGACCACATATAATAATAGACTTACACTCTATCCGGCCCTACGCATCAACAAATTTCTGTCTGATTTTAAAATGACATAAAACGGAAGTACAGTGGCTCCAGCTCTCCATATAAAACCCTTGAACGGAAATTGAACAAAACTAACCTGTATTACTGGTCACATACAAAAAGCCCCGTAAAGTGGCGCTCTTTATAACAGAAGGAGGCTGTTGTGGTGACAGATTTAATTAGAATGTCGGGCTTAAGAGTTATTTACCTGACATTTTAGACCAGCCACACATTCCCGGACAAGATTTACGTAAAAAATAATGTGGCTAATTTTGCTTATCTCCAAATCGTGATTCGATTGAGACGATTTCTCGTGCAGATGAAGCCTTAAAATTCCACAATCATGTGTTTCCTAGCGTGTTTAGGTTTGGTGTAAGTCTAAATAGTTTACTGCGTAGCTTGTCGAAATACAACATAAAAATTTCTTTTTATAGCTGTGCTTGCACATGCAGGGGTTGTATAACCTTAACTTTAATCATAACTACACTTACTATAACTGACATTGTCTTATTAACCCTGTATCTGATGAAGGATTGTGAAGTAAGCCAGTAATGGGTATCTTTTTTTACAACCACTTCTGTAGCAGCACGTAAAAAATAAACCGTGACTTATGCAAACCTTTATTTAAATCTATTTTACTTTATTGGTATCTTCTATAATAGTTTTGCCTCATTGTGCCACAACTGTCTGATTTCTCTCATTGTACTTTCCAGAGCACTTAGTAGCTAACATTGTGGAAAGGATTATTGTTGTCGAGAGTAGTAAACCAATTATAAGGGCCATAAAAACAGCAGTATTTCTAGTACACCTATTTTTTTTCGATTTATACTATACAAAAAGAAAAAACATTCTCATGCACTTACCAACCAGTACATTGCTGTTGGAGCATCCTTTATGCGTTTACCACGTTTTATTACTTCATAATTTAGTTCTTGAATCGATAATTTAATTTTATAAATATAAAAAATGCAGCTTTCATATTTCCAACTTCAAATTAAATAAAATTAAACCGTTTAAAATACAATTTTGACGCTTAAATTTTAAATTGCAATACGGTTGATAAAAACGAATTCTTCATTTGATTGATTTAAATGTCAAATGCTAAACATGAAATTAGGGAATTAATAACGACGTGGCCAATGGCTAAATAATAAATATATCTAAAAGTCACGTTGATCAACTATTTCTAACAAAAATTACTAATTTTCTATGTGACAATCTTCGTTGGAGACATGCATGATGGAAAAATATGAATGGGCACTAGCTGCATATAAAAAAGGCGAAATTAAGAATTTATTTGTCAATATGACAGCGTTTCAATTGACATAATTGCACCAACATACCAAGTTTTTTCAATGTAATTATGTTGAATGATTGGTATAAAGAATTGTATTTTGTGCGTGCTCCTGTGCTTAGCAAATTTTGTCTCGCAGAACGACTGCAGGAGCGGAGGACAAGCCGAGTTTTTCAATAAAGCGGCTGTAGTTACAAATTCTTTTGATTGCACTAATATAGGCTTGTAATTAACATCGTTTATTATACGTTTTCTATATTTTTAACGCGTATTTTATAGAAATATCTTGAGAAAAGGTGGAAGCGTTGCCGACTCCGCTATAGCTGCTCTATTATGCGAGGGAGTGACAAATCCTCAGAGTTTAGGTATTGGTGGTGGATTTATTTTGACTATATACACGAAAACTAAAGGCAAAGCTGAAGTTTTGAATGCCAGAGAGTGTGCTTCCAGCTGTGCCAGCAAAGATATGTTCGAACAAGGTTGTGATACTGGTAAGTAGTAATAACGACCCACCGCTATTACGCCTGCGCATTGTGAAGTTAACCTAATACAGAAGAGAAGTTACTGATATAGTCTCATATTATATTTTAAAAAAATATACAATTGTTAACAACAGAACATTTGGTATGATCAGCAAATAGGACAAACACATTTTAGTTATTTTCGAGTACTTCGTAAGAAATATTATTTAATTATATGTTCAGATATAACATCTGGAGGATTATCTGTAGCTGTGCCAGGAGAATTAAGGGGTTATTGGGAGCTCCATAGAAGATACGGTAAATTGCAATGGAGCGATTTGTTTCAACCAACAATAAAACTATTACAAAGAGGCATTTACGTGAGCGGTTACTTGGCGAATATACTAAACATCCTCTCCGTGGAAATTATCACTTCCCCAACGCTTAAGTTAGTAAGTTGCACCTTCCGTATTGACATTTGCAATTAATGCATCCCTTACTATTTCTACAGGGCGATGTTTTTAAATAGAGAAACGGGACAGTTGTACAAAGAGGGGGAATTAATGCTGCGTCCGAAATTGGTTGAAACATTGTCGAAAATTGCACAAAAAGGGCCTGATTACCTTTACAACGGGCCTTTGACGGATTGCTTCCTGCAGGATATTAAGGATCAGGGTGGTATCATTACTAAGGATGATTTAAAAAAGTACAAGTAAGTTTTTTTGTCCGATAACTTTGGGTTTATTAAAAGGATATCTATTGACAAGACCTAGATGGATGAAGCCCCTCAGTACTGTGATCCCTAGGGATTTAGTAGTATACACAGCACCGTCCCCAGCAGCTGGGTGTCCCCTCCTGGTAATACTAGATGTCATTTCTAAAATGGTCGGTAGCGCCACTCCAAGTATATTTTGGCATCGCATAGTTGAGGCTTGGAAATACGCTTACGGACTAAAGTCACAGCAAACAGGTCCAATTTTATCCAACAGAAAACTAACGGATCACTGCTATAATTGTACAATCACCGACTATATTAGAAACAGAATCAAAGATTTTAAAACCTGCAATCAGACCCAGCATTATTTCGGCGTCTACGAAGATATACCAGACTCGGGTACGGCTCATATTAGCATTATAGGTCCAAATGGAGACGCCATATCAGTAACAAGCACCATAAATTTATGGTAGATCATAAAAAAAATCTCAATTCACTATTAAAACCGTTCTAAATTTATAGTTTTGGCGCCCTATTCGCGTCGCCATCTACCGGAATCATCCTAAACAACCAAATGGCAGATTTCTACATCCCAGGACATCACCCGTGGAAAGCCAATCCTGCCAACTGCATTCTCCCCTATAAACAACCAATGTCCACCATGTGTCCCACGATAATCGTAAATCAACACGATGATGTTGTCAGAATGATCGTCGGGGCCTCGGGAGGTTTCAAAATACTATCGGCGACATCTCTAGTCATTATTAAGCATTTGTGGTGTGGAGATTGCTTGGAAGATGCGGTGGCTGCCCCCAGGCTACACCACCAATTGAGACCCATGATCGTCGAGTACGAAGAAGGCTTTCCCATCGATATCTTGCGAGGATTGGTACGAAAAGGCCACGTAGTAAGAAAATTCCGTCAAAGAAACGGAAATCATAAGAGCGGACTTATAAATATGCCGATTGGTTCGGCGGTGAACGCTATTTCGATATTGAATGGGGAAATACACGCCGTAGGTGATTGTAGAAGGAACGGATTCGCGGACGGTTATTAGGAAAACAATCTTTTATTATACTAAGTTATATAATATAGTTTTTAATGCATTTTTAATAAAATATGCTGCACAAAATTTCTATTATTTACAGTAGTACATAATTTAATTGATTTTTATAATACGTACTTGCCTGTTAAAATCTTGAAAATCACTTTTATAACCATCAGGAACACCAACTATGATGATATTTGATGAGTGTTTTTGCAATGTTTTAATGTAAAACGCACCAGGATCAGATCTTATATATGGCAACATACTATAGTTGTTTATATTAATTATGAAACTAATTCAAGAACATATTTAACGTAGGTTGATATTATTGTTATTTAATTATTCCATATTACTTGGAAGGAAACGTGTTGAAACTTTAATAGTGCTACCTATTTATTTGACGTTGGTAGCATGTTTTAGATCCAGCATGACGTCAAGTCGATATCTATCTTTGTTTATTTGGAAAAATTTAACACATTGGTGCCCCATTTTCGGAATTCTTTTACTCTGAGCGCCCTTAAATGTTGTACACATAATTAATCTTACCCTTTCGTAGCGAAGCTCGAATAGCAAATATCCGTTTTCAAGGGATCTTGCAAATCCAGCCGTTAAAATGGCAGATTTTATCGATAGCGAAGCGGAAGAGAGTGAGGTACGTCTGTCGCTTTTCCTAATAAAAATGTAATAATTCGGCTTTACATGCGATTTAAAACCGTTTAAATTACGTGTTTTTGTAAAAATACTACCTCCATTATTAAAAGTGTTGTATTAAATATATAAATGCGTGCATTAAGTTAGGTCGAGTAACCTTAAAATTTCTAGGAGGAAGAGGGTTTAGAAGTCCATGAAAGGAAAAAGCTTAAACGTTCAAAACAGATGGAAGATAGCTCGGAAGAGGAGGAAGGTATTTTTGAACCGTAACACTTGAGATTGTTCCCCAATGTAATTAATGACATTTGCAGATGATGATGAGAGATTGCAGGAAGAGTTGAAAGATCTCATTGATGATACACCCATACAAGAGAGTGAGGGTGAAGATTCCGACGGCTCTGGTGGTAAAAAGAGGAAAAAATCGGATGACGAAGTCTCTGATGATCAGCTAGAAGATGAAGATTACGATTTAATTGAGGAGAATTTAGGTGTAAAAGTTGAACGACGGGTATGTAATCACTTTTTATGCTATGGGTGATATCTTTAATAGATGTCATAATTTTAGAAAAAGTTTAGACGATTAAGAAGAATCCAAGACGAAGAAAGTGACAATGAAGAAGCAGCTGATGATAGCCAAGATCGCGAAGCTATTGCCGCGGAAATATTCTCCGATGATGTAAGTATTGCGTTTCGATGATGTGGGTGGTTATAAATTTTTGCGTGTGTTATGCTTAAATACGTAAAGGACAGAGAGGAGGGTCAGGTACGTTTTAAGTACGGTTAATGTTAGATGGAAGATGTGTTAGTCTGTGACAAAAATTAGTTGTGTTTTCGTTGGTAGGATGACGAAAGGCGATCGGAGCGCAGTCACAGGCCGGTACCGGAACCTGAACAATTTAACGAGGACGAAGATGAGATGGAATATTCTGATGAGGACGATTTTATTGTGGACGATGAGGGAAGACCGATTGGCGAGAAGAAGCGTAGAAAGCCGATATTTACTGATGCGTAAGTGTCCGAGATAATCGTAATTACTAAATGTTTCTTGTATAACAATTTCGTTATTGGTAAATAGGGCCTTGCAGGAAGCCCAAGAAACATTCGGTGTAGACTTCGATTATGATGATTTCACCAAGTACGATGAAGAATATGACGAGGAAGAGGATGAGGAAGAAGATGAGTATGTAGACGAAGACGAAGATGGAGAAAGAAGGTTGGTATTGTATCAATACTGTTCTTTATTATATAGGCTGATTTTTATGACACAAATCTATGTAACCTCACTTTTAATATAGTTTTTCCTTTAAAATTTTTGAAAGAAGGGATTATATCAAAGAATTAACTTAATGTAGGCGAAGACCAAAGAAATCGCAAAGGAAGAAACCGTCTAGGAAGACTATTTTTGAAATTTATGAACCGAGCGAGCTCAAACGGTGTTACTTCACTGATTTCGATAATGAAGTGAGGAACACGGACATCCCAGAACGAATGCAGTTACGGGAAGTACCCATAACACCTGTCCCCGAAGATTCAAACGAATTAGTAGAAGAGGCTGAATGGATTTATAAGCAGGTGTGTCTCTTATTGCAATTTAATCAATTTCTTTTAAACTTTTTATACATGTACGACGCATACTTTTATCAATAGGCGTTTTGTAAACCGAGCGTATCTAGGCAAGACGCACATTTAAGTACGGAAGCGCGCGAGAGACAGAAGAAAGGACCGCAGACGGTGGGTAAAATCAAGAAAGCCTTGGAATTTATGCGAAATCAACAACTGGAAGTGCCTTTCATCGCCTTTTATCGCAAGGAATACGTTCAACCCGAACTGAACATCAACGATCTCTGGAAAATATATAAATACGACGCTAAGGTAGGCAATAGTTATATTTATTATGGTGCCTCGAGCAGTGCAGTCGTTCATATATTCAGAGATAAAATTTTAACATGGACAAATCAATATGACTTTTAATATTGTAGCGGTATTGTCGCGGGTTCTTGTGGCAATTGTACAAAGCTTTAGTTTAAATTGTAAGTGCGCGTTATGATTGGCTCCTTGAATTTATGAGATTTAAAGTGCTCTATGACAAACTATGACAGATGGTAGCTAATGCGATTGTAAGAAAAAAATATGAACATTGATTCGATCTTCTTTTGTTTCAAAGTTATAACGTCTTTATGATGAAACAAAACATAACATAATGACGGATTTCAAAAATTATAATATTTGTTCTAAATCTTTACATCGATTGTGTCGCACGATTTATCACATCTGAATTGCGTATATGATCGCCGCTGCTTGAATTATTTCGAGTAATTGTTGGGGTTAGTATTTCTGTATTTCGGTTCGATGAACACAAAATACTCAACATGTCTTGTTTCTTTTCGTTGGCGTACGACATTTTTCTATTACTAATGAACGATAATTGAAATGTTTGGCAGTTTTAAATTTCGGAGCTACCTTATTTAACATCAAAATCTATTCTTCGTCAATTAAAACATATGAAAAACTTTTGCCAAGATGTTATACACGGTTTAAATCAAGGGGAAAAACACTGGCGATGTCAAAATCCAATATGGCGGCCATAGGAAATAAGAAAGTTGAGGATGGACAGAAACAATCGAAACGTCATTTAAAAATTTCGAGTACACCATTAGATAGAAGATCAAAACAAACCTTGAGAATATGTTTTTAGTTTTTCTCTGCAATGCCAAATAAAGGTGTTAGAGGCAAAAGAAGAAAAGTAATTTTTTTCTTCTATTTTGAAAAATCTCGAACGCCATTTGTCACAGGTCCCTTTTCTATTTGGGTTCATAACAAACGCAAACTTCAAATTTAAACCTACCCGCTATCTCCAATAATAAGCGAGATTTCCATCATCATCATTCATTTCTATCTAACGCGCATTTACAGTGGTGCCAGCTCAAAACGCGCAAGCAAAACCTCCTGTCGCTCTTCGAGAAGATGCGTTCGTATCAGATCGACCAAATCATGAAGGACCCCGACGCGCCGATACCGGAAAACGTTCGCGTGATGAAAGATGGCGATATAGAGCGATTGAAGAACGTACAGACAGCCGAGGAGTTGCAAGACGTTCACAATCACTTCATCTTGTATTACGCCGGGGACTTACCAGCGATGCACGCCGCCTGGCGGGAGAAAGAGCAGGAGAGGAAGCGAGCGGAACGTAAAGCCGCCAGATTGCAAAGAGCGGCCGAGAACGAAGATGGTGCTGATATCAATGAGGAACCGGAAGAGGAGGACGAGCCGGAACCGGAAACGCTTAAATATGCCAATAGGTCGGGATCGTATGCTTTGTGTGCCAAGGCGGGAATAGGTAAGCTCTATATGATATGATATAATAGATATAATCTATGAGACGTGTAGGTAGAAATTCATTGATTTATTTGAAAGTGTCGCCATTTTAACGAAATATATACCAGGGATGTCCGGTTACTAAGGTACGTTTGCGCGACACACCGCCTACGTCGCTCCGATCAGGTTGATGTACATATGTATGTACTGCACAGGTGGCTATTGCGACCGCCTTAGATTCAGTACAACGTGGGCAGTGATAGCCGCACAATGTCAGCTCCGATCGAAATATAATCCAAGTTTTGAAGTGCGAGCGGTCATTCGTTACTTGCATGCAAATAATGAAACACCGAAATTCATAAAAAAAAATACTGAAGACTTACGGAGAAGGCGTTTTGAGTCGAAAACAAGTTAGTGTTTGGTGTAAACAGTTCAAAAATGGACGCACAACTCTGAACGTTGATACGCTGATTCGAGAAGAACTTCGGTTGAAAATGCGGGAATTTGGTGTACTGATCGGCATTCCTAAAAGCTCTGTTAGTGAAATCGTGAATTAGGCTATCGAAAAGTGTCCGCGAGATGGGTACCAAAACTGTTGTCCGGCCAACACAAAATGCAACGAATGGCGAACGCGCTATCGTCAGGAAAACGGATTTCTAGAGTCTATAGGTACAGGAGACGAAGCATGGGTACACCACTATACCCCTGAATCAAAAAAAGACTCAATGACGTGGAAGCATCCGAGTTCACCGACACTGAAAAGATTCAAAGTTCAGCAGTCTGCAAAAAAGACAATGGCATCTGTGTTCTGGCATATGCAAGGCATTTTGCTCATAGCGTTTTTATCACCGAAAGCGACAATCAATACCGATATTTATTATCAAACTCTCGAAAAACTACACAAAGCCATTCGGCAGAAAAGAATAGGAGGGTTGACGAAAGCAATCAGGTTGTTGTATGACAATGCAACACCGTACGCCTCAAATCAGACGAAGACCTGGCTTCAGAAACACAATTGGGAAGTTATTGTTCATCCGCCCCATAGTCCAGACCTGGCTCCTTCTGATTTACATTTGTTTGGACCGTTGAAAGCTCATTTGTCGGGTAAAAGATTTGAAGACGACGCCGAAGTTCAAGAGGAGGTACAGCAGTATTTTACAAATTTGCATCGCACCTTTTACGAAGAGGGTTTACAGAAGCTTGTGCCTCGCTGGGATAAGTGCCTCAACATTGGCGGCGATTATGTTAAAAAGTTTAACAGTTCACGCTTTTACTTAGTGTATGTTTGATTTCTAAAAATAAAGTAATCTGTCTGTAATTCACAAATGTACCTTAGTAACCGTTCATCCCTCGCACATAAACATATACCGTAAGATGTAATTGCAAAAACACAAAAATAAGTTTTGCCCCAAAGGGATTTTGATCTATGTACTTATTTCATTTGCACGTCCCCACAGATGGTCTCGCAAAGAGGTTTGGTCTCACACCTGAACACTTTGCCGAGAATCTTCGCGACAACTACCAAAGGCACGACGTCGAACAAGATCCGATCGAATCAACAGAAGTGGCTAAGCAATATATCTCACCGTAAGCCTTTTATATACAGAGAGGATGTGTTTTTCATTGTGCACTCATTATTTCTCGACGTATTTAAAATATTTTTCCAATCACGTAAGATAGAATGATGTACCTTCGAAAACCATAGAGGAACGAATGATAATTTGTTTTTTTAATTCATATTTTTTTGCATTTTCGCTTTTATTTCTTCTCTTTAGGCAGTAAATAACATAATTATAACTAGAGTTGCTCACTAGCGCTAACGGGCGGTGGCGGAGATTCGATACAACTTCAGCATAACTGCGTTGCCGTAAATAGTATTTCGTAGTTCTACGTTTGTTTTAGAAATGTTACCTACGTCACGAAAGCGACCAATGTTGGACAATGTTACTCAATTTACAACAACATATCTAATGTTGCGGGGTATTTAACAGATGTTATACATTGTGATTTTAGTGAAGGGTCTTAATACGGTAAGCGTTTTTGAGTACATGTTACAATTTATTTCTGACCATTTATTTTATGTTTAAACTTTTATGCGTCCGCCACTGGCTGTTGGTGCTATTCTAAGTATAACCGAAACACAAATTACAAAAGTAGTATACATAGGAAATGTGCCTAGTGACTAAAAAGAATCAACAATAATTAAATATCATTTCACTTGGAGTAATTGTTTAGTGACTGATCGATCATTTATTGTTAGTTTTAGTTGAACAATTAAAAAAGACTTACAAATGCCGAGGGAGTGAATATGTTTGGCCGCTATTATTTGTCTATTATTATTTTAAATACCTCTTTAATTCTCATGGAAATAATGAGTGCACAATGAAAAATCAATCGTGTATTTTATTTTTGTCATCTTTTCTTTCTTTTCCCAAAAAAATTGTTTTTATGTTTATAGAAAGTTCAGTACGGTCGAAGAGGTATTACAAGCCGGGAAATACATGGTCGCATTGCAGATCGCAAGGGAGCCGTTGGTCAGGAAATGCGTCCGAGAAGTGTTCTTCGAGAGAGCCACAATATCGATACGACCCACGAAAAAGGGTATGAAGGAAATCGACGAGATGCATAACTGTTACAGGTATTACTCTCGTAAAATATTTGCTTATCTATGCTTAATATCTCTTTGTTTACGAAATTCACATAGTTTGAAGTATGTTAAAAACAAACCGGTGAGGGACCTAACTGCCGATCAGTTTTTAAAATTGTCATTGGCCGAAGAGGAAAACTTACTTACGTTGACTATAAACCAAAATATCGAAGGCAATACCTCACGTTCCTACATCGATGAAGTAAAACAATTGTACATTAGGGTAAATCTATTGTGTTTTACTTAATGATTTTCTGTATAGGTATTTGTGTCGTTTATAGGATGAGTTCAGTAAGAATGTGCAAGATTGGAACAGTCTGAGAATGGAGTGTGTCGAACGGGCTTTGACGAGGTGCATATTACCCGATCTCACTGCGGAACTGAAGCGTACTTTGCTTTGCGAAGCAAAGGAAGCCGTATTGAAAGCGTGCTGTAGAAAATTGTACAACTGGATTAAAGTGAGTGATTCGATAGTGTATTTATATAATAGTATCTGAAGTAGCAGTTTTGTGCACGAATTCCAGGTTTTTTATTATTAATTTTTCAAGTATATATTTATTTTGGTTGATAACTTTGGTTATGTTCGCTGGATATGGTACTTGTTGCTGTATACGTAAGTTTGTCTCCTTTTAAGGGAAAATGTGTATGTATTATGTTTATTAATTTATATATTCTTCAGTATCCGTAATACTGGGAATACTTGCTTTCTGCCAAGTATAAAATAAGTACAATACATCAGAAATAGTAAAGATAGCAAGGACTGTGG
Source organism: Osmoderma eremita (assembly GCA_031763485.1). Classification (NCBI taxonomy): domain Eukaryota; kingdom Metazoa; phylum Arthropoda; class Insecta; order Coleoptera; family Scarabaeidae; genus Osmoderma; species Osmoderma eremita. The sequence continues at coordinate 26,402 of JARFOC010035756.1, forward strand.
GGTAGCACGATAAACACACTGTTCGGATTACTCCTCCCGCACAAGTATTA